>JACEII010000071.1:1730810-1780132 GCA_014332785.1 Antheraea mylitta | reverse complement strand
CGGCCAATGAAAGTTTCGAGAAGATCGGTCTAATCGTTTTGAAGATAGTACTGCGGGCGAAGCCACGGTTAAAAGCTAATCTAAATTTAAATACACTAAATTACTTATTATTATGTCTGCTATCTTTTGGTGAAAGTTCCGTGAAAGTCGGTCCAACTGTTCTGGAGATAGCATTACAGATAGAACCACGGTTATCAGCTTGTCTAATTTAAAGTAGCCTAAGTTACCCGCTACAATTTCATCTATCTGTTAATAAAATTCCCGTCGAAATCGGTCCAGCCGTTTCGTAGATTACTCGGAACAAACAGGCAGACAGACAGACAGACAAAAATATTAAGAATTGCATTTTTGTTATCAGAAGCTTGTATACGTTCATACCTAATCTGTGATTTTTTTTAAAATTTTGATATTACATACAGATTCTTTATTTTTATTATACGTATGGATTTCATAAGGACACTTCATTTTTATTAGATGTATAGATATCATATTTGATTTGGAGAAGTCCCCTGCTGTATAATTGAAATCCAATGTAAGAGAATCTATGTAACAGGATTATCACCATTAGACTGACAGTAGCGATATAGACGGGAACGGACCTCCTACTATCCCATTTGATTACTAAATACACATCGACTAATCCGGAAGCTACACCTAAGTGTGTTACTATAACGGGTTTACAACCTTGTCTACAAATGCCTAATCATTCCATATATACTTAGTTTCTGTTCGCGACTTTGTCCGCGTGGAATAGTTATTTTGGGCTCACGCTACACCGCATCAGAAGCTCTCAAAAAAAAAAAACATTTTGAAACATTCTTCGTTGGTACTCCGCTTCTACTGGTATTAGTGTAAAATTATAATAGCATATATGTAGATTTCTCAAAAAATGAACTATCTAACACTGAATGATTTTTTTTTTTTAATCGGACTAGTAGCTCCTGATATTACCGCTTCAACCAAACAAACAAACCATCCAGCTTAACGATATTAGTATAGATTCTTCTGTCTGTATGCCTGGCCTGATTTTGATGATTTTTTTTCTGTTCAGGTGGATTCAAGAATTTACATTTACAATTGGATTCGGTAGGTGAGGCTGCGGTAGACTTTCAGGATTTCTTTTATTTTCTAAGCAGGCCCACGTCCGCTGGGTTCGCTAGTACCGATATAATTTTCAGAAATTAACCTATGTTTGCGCAAAAACGGACCCGGGATGGCCTGGTTTACCCCTCAGTTCGGCATTTCCATACCCCTCATATAAGGCAGACCACTAACCTGGCTTTTGTAGATCGATCTCGAGATATCCTTCAATGCACAGTTTTTTGTCACATACACGTACACAGAATTATCTTTTAAAAGTTTATTATTGAAATAAGAGGTCAAAACTACAATAAAAACAATAAGATTCGGCAGCGCAAAGTTCACATGACAGGTTACCGAGCTCAACTGTCGTTGTAGCCGTTGCGATCGCGCGAGCCCGGTATCGCGATCCATCCACATATGACAAAATATGAAAATGCCCGAACAACCTAACTTTTTAAATACTTTACAGGTTTTAGCCATTAATACTTTGTAAACACAATTTCGTTTAATGTTAAATGACCGTATGATTTAAAATGGTAGGCTAAACCTAGAAGGGGCTGGCACTCAAATGAAGCCGTTGGAACACACCTCTATTGGTGTAAAAACCTGTGTTCTTGGCGGCAGATTGTTAACTTACATTTGATCATGTTTTCCTTTACCGAAAGCTCCAATTCAGTTGTGGAGTCATACCTACATTGATCGATGCCATATTCAAATATGCTATCAACTATGCTCTCATCCAAATTGCTATATGTTTCCACAAATACTTAACAAAATAAACAAAACTAAAAGATTATATGATTAACACATGATGAAAATTCATAAACGAATAATTCGCAGATCAAAGTGATATGAATTAGTAATTTCATATGAATTTATTTCAAACTAAAATATACATTTATATTTGAATTAGGATCAAAGGGATTATCTATAGTAAGATCTGACATTCTAAGAAACGTTGTCTTTAATGAACAAGTCTTTGGAATTGGAAGCGTAGGTATTTTCAGGGCCAAAATACTTTTGTACGAATACAGTAGAGTTACAAAATATTTGTAGATTGTAAACCTGTCGTGTCTATTTATCATCAAGTCCTTCTTCAACCGGGATATTTATATCATTTCTATAGATTCGTGCCTTAACAAATATTCGTATGCTCTTCTTGTTATTCTCTCCTCATTCATATATTAAGTATATTAAAGCGAAGTAAGTAACATTGTCCAATATTTATTGAATAATTGTATAAATTTGTTATCCTACATAACTTTCTTATAATAATCGTTTCTGTTGTTGAAAACGTAGAAGCGTTTAGCGGTGTTCTTTTGGTAGGAAAAACGTATGGGTTCGCGTCACCAATGACTTCGAAATGCTTGTGATGTAGGGCAATAGCCCTTGCGCCTGACTAGCGACATGTAGTACAGCCGCACAACCTGTGTCCATGTAATATTGGTACTTTGCAGCTCATCATACGTTTTATTCATTAGTAGACTATATAAAAATGTATTCAATTATTGGTCCAAGTGCCAATAGTTGTGAAAACCAATAATTCTAATAATTTCAATATACCAATGATTAAATTTAAATGAGTCATTGTAATTAAATTAAAAATCAAAAAAGAACACAGTTATAGCATTGTTTTAAGTTTTCAGTACTGTCGGCAGCATATTTTTTTTTCTTTAATACTTATTCTGATATATTAAGGCTGTGTTAGGTCAGGTTTAGGAGATAATAAATTCGGTGTAATTAAGGTTATTGATGGGTTCCAGTAATAGATAATAACATAGTAGTTATGATATAGTCCTTATATACGTTATCGTAAATTAAATTAACCAATAAACTTAGTGTATAAGTCATGGTGGTCCAGTTATTTGTCCGGTGGAATATTAATCCAATGTTTGTAGGTTCGGACCCCGGCATGTACCAAGGAATTTTTTGGAATTCGCGTACATTTACTAATTTACAATGTTTCGAATTTCGATTGAAATACCAGTTAATCATCACGGAATACAGTTTATTTCAGACACTTAATATTTGGTTGGTTTCACACAGTTTATACAATAACTAATAATATGGTGGTAGTCGAATTCCTTATAATATATAACGCATTCAGTAATGCTAAATCCAAGCGACGCTTTCTTTGTTGTTACTCTAAGTGGCGTCTCTTTGTCAGGGTTGCGAGCATATAAAAATACCTGACGTTAAGAAACGCTACAATTGGTAATTATAGGTCGATGGTGAAGAAAAACATCGTGTGGAAACCTGAACCTGAGAAATGGTCTAGAAGTACTACGTCATGTGGGAAATCATAGAACTGTGAATTCATTAGAATTAGAAATCGCCAATACGTCGTGCACTGACGTGGTAAAAAGGGAAAAGGGCTATGACCCTGTAGTGGATAACTTACAGGCTGATGATGATTACGCTTCTATATTAATTCAATTTTAAGTTATCTAATGTTCATTTAATAACTACCAACGAAATGAATCCTTGAAACTGTACGGAAATAACAACACAGGAAATATCTGCTGCAGAATAAAACGGTATTTTCCATCAGCTTATTTATGTGTTAAAAATATTGAACTATAAAGATAGGGGAAACTACAGTTGGTGCAGATACGTATCGTAGAAGCATTGGACAAGATTGCATTAAGATGAGAGTTTTAATACTATTAAATTATGTATTCTTAAAATTCGAAACTGAACAATGGGAAATAATTCAATCAGAAAGAAATAAATCTTAGTACAAGTTTCTTACCAAGTGAAAAAGATGATTTAGAATCATTCAGCACTATATTGTATGTACTATCATTTTACAACTGTAGAAATAATATTTTAACCTGTACATTTAAAATATAACACTTTTGGTACCGAATAAATTTGGAATGAACACGGCAAAAGGCATTTTGTTTCAAATAATATTCATTCTAAGGAAATTGTACATCGTTATCTGCTCATATTTCGTCAGGTTTAGATGATTGGGTGATAAAATACTTTTATGAAATAGTATATTATAAGTTCTTATAAAATAATCCTTTACTAATTTTCCGCAGTATCTTAACATATTTTTTTAATATACATTTAACTTTTATCTTTCACATCGCAAAACATTTTGTCTTAACATTTTGTAGGCACTTATATATGTTAATTGTTACCAACGTTCATATTTTAATTTTTGTAGGCTTTAGTAACGAAGATGTGACCTAAGATGGTAACACGCCAAACATAAGGTAGATAAGCTCTGTAGTTGTAATCGGCCGGTTGCTCCTCAATATTGGGGGGCCGGGAGCTGGGTGCCGGCGACTGTATATGGGAGTCGTGCGGGCGATGCCCGCTTACGGGGCACCGGTCTGGGCGGACGCCCTCGGGGCCACCAACGTACGCGCGCTTCGCAATGCGCAGCGCACGGTGGCGCTGAGGGCGATCCGGGCGTACAGGACACTTCACGCTCGCCGGCTCCCTTCCTTGGGAGCTGGAGGCAGGAGTTCTCGCCGCCGTATACGAATTCACGGCGGCGAGGAACGTAGTGGGGAGCCTCCGGCTCCCAGGGAGACACAGAGTAAGAGAAAAGAGTTACGGGAGATGGCGATAGAGAGGTGGATACAGAACCAGGCGGACGCGCGCATCGGAACGCACACCGTTAACGCCGTCCGCCCGGTCCTGCGGGAGTGGATTGGGAGGAGATGGGACTCTCTGTCGTTCAGGCTGGTGCAGGTGCTGACCGGACACGGTTGTTTCGGGTGGTACCTGCACCGGATCGCTCGCAGGGAGCCGACCACCGCCTGCCATGAGTGCGGCGCTGAGGAAGATACCGCGCAACACACTCTCTCTGAGTGTGCTGCGTGGGAGGTAGAGCGCCGCACTCTGGCGGTGGTGGTAGGAGAGGATTCGTCGCTGCCGAGCGTGGTTTCGTCCGTGCTCGGCAACGAGCAGGTGTGGCGAGCAGTGACCTCCTTTTGCGAGGAAGTCATCTCGCAAAAGGAGACGGCGGAGAGGGCCCGCGAGGCCGATCCCCCCAGTGGCCGTCTTCGCCGACGAAGGACTGGCAGGAGGAGGCGGTGCTTTGCCCAACTCCCCCTTCACCGTAGCCGGACCTGAGGGGATGTAGTCAGGGAGCTCATTCTCTCATTGCACAGGTCCGGCGAACGAGGGGAGGCAGCTGGTGTGTACCCAGCTGCCTCTCTATAGGTAGGAGCCCGGCGGCCACCTTCCGCCGGGCGGACCGTTGGGGCTGCTATCTAAGAGGAATAGCTTAGCACGATCCCTTGCCGCCCCAACACTACGGTCTGACGGTACACCGTGGGGTTTTAGTCCAAGCAAGCCGGACATAACCCATCCTTTCCCCCGGGAGGGTGGGTATCCATAAGAGATTTACCCACGTAAAAAAAAAATGGACCGCTCGACGAAAGTTTGTTGACGATTGTAGCTAGCCAAAGGACGCGTTAGAAAGTGGAAGGTTTACTTTTTTTCCTTATCGAACTAAAAAACTCTCAATTTTCCGATAATAAATATATGGAGGAGTTGTTGAGGCCTGTATGCTTGGTACACATATACGTTTCATACATATATGAATAGTTAGCTAGGTTAGCTAAGATAGCTCGTGATTTTGCATGCAATAGACAATAGCCAAGCCGAGGTATGCCGTGCACCCTTGAGTTGGTTGTCAAAATAAAATCAGCTGAGTGTCCTAAGTGCTCGCCTTAGTAGTCCGGTGAAGCTGTTAAGACCTTGCTGAGTCAATAGCGTAGTCATTTCGAAAAAAAAGGCCATACATACTACGCTACGGTTTCACCACGATGTATTTCTTTACCATACACTCATGTTTATTGCAGAATTATTTTGAGTATGTGCAACCAATCTGAAAGATGCCCTATTCTTAATACCTGTTGTAATAAGTTTTAATAATTCTAAAGAGTAAGTTAGGACGCGTCACACGCATTACCAACTGTCCTTTTTCTCAAAACAAAGTATCAAGAGCACTACTCCTTTGCAAATAATTGTGGTATGGGGCTGTTGCCATGTTCCTAATGTTAAATCTGGATCATATTCTCTTGAGTTACAGGTGAGTGTCTGAATCATTATTTTCTTACCTCTATTCGTATATAGGTAACTAGACAGTCCAAAGTAGGTATAGCACAACGTGTCTTCCCCTTCCACTCTCCTCCGTCAGTTGTCATCTCAGTATTCACACTTTTTATAAATATTGTTCTTAATACAACTCACCCTACCTACTTCGATCTGCCTTTACTCCTGTATTCTTCTACTTTCACATACTACACTTTTTTTTGGCAAATATCGTCTATTCTTATAATATGCCCATATCACGCTAATTTAATGTTCGCTCCCGCACACCCGATTAGGCCTCCCACGGCAGTGGCTCAAGCCTAGGTTCGATCTCTCGGTAGGGAACCCTTGAGTGAGTTGCTTGCGCGATACGGTGACACACAAATATACATCACCGCTACAACACTACACGATCACACCCACACACGTGCACGCCTACACGCTTACACATGAAAGTGGAAGGGTTTACTTTTTTTTCCCTTATCGAACTGAAAAACTCTCAATTTTCCGATAATAAATATATGGAGGAGTTGTTGAGGCGTGTATGCTTGGTACACATATACGGTTCAACAACTCATACATATATGAATAGTTAGCTAGGTTATCTAAGATAGGTCGCGATTTTATATGCAACAGGCAACAGCCAAGCCGAGGTGTGCCGTGCACCCTTGAGCTGGCTGCGAAAATAAAATCGGCTGAGTGCCTTAAGCACTCGCCTTAATAGTCCGGTGAAGCTGTTAAGACCTTGCTGGGTCAATAGCGTAGTCATTTCGAAAAAAAAAAAAAAGCTAACTAATACTATGAAACTTTTCTGTCACTGCTGCCACTTCCAAACTTTATTCTTTCTGATATATTCTTTCCTATTTTTATTCACTTTGATAATACCAGATAACCCTTTTTTTTACGTGGGGAAATCCCTTATGGATACTCACCCTCCCTGGGGAGAGGGTGGGTCATGTCCGACTCGAACGACGGCACGAGATCTCTATAGACTTCATCGTGCCGCCCCAGCGGTGTGGCCCAGCGGCAGAAGTGCCGCCGCCGGGCCTCGTCTTGTAATGAGACAGCCGGGTACACACCGGCCGTCTCCTTCTCGTCTGCCGGACCTATGCAATGGGAAGGTGGGGGCCCCAGCCCCACCCGTCCCTAGGTCCGGCTACGGTGGCGAGAGGAGGCGGTCAAACTGCCGCCTCCTCCTGCCTGTCCTCCGTTGGCGGAGAGGGCCGCTTAGCGGATCGTTCTCGCGGGCCCTCTCCGCCGCCTCCTTCTGCGAGACGACTTCCTCTCAGAAGGAGGCAACTGCGTTCCAGACATCTTCGCTACCGAGCATGACCACGACCACGCTCGGCAGCGAGAGGTTCCCTCCTACCGCCGCAGCCAGAATACGGCGTCGCTCCTCCCACGCAGCACATTCAGAAAGTGTGTGCTGCGCGGTGTCCGGTTCAACGTCGCACTCATGGCATACGGCGGTCAGCTCCCTGCGTGCTATCCGGTACAGGTACCAACCGAAGCACCCGTGCCCGGTCAGCACCTGCACCAGACGGAACGTCAGGGAGCTCCATCGTCGGTTACGCCAACCCAGCAGGACCGGGCGGACGGCGTCGATAGTGTATCTGCCGTACTACGCGTCCGCCAGGTCCTGCTTCCACCTCTCCATCATTTGGCGCCTCTCACTTCGCCTTCTCTCCTCTATTTCCCTGGGAGCTGGAGGCTCCCCTGACCGCTTTTTAAGCGCCGTATATTCATAAACGGCGGCCAGAACTTGCTCCTCCAGCTCCCATGGAAGGGAGCCAGCCAGAACCATGGCCGCCGCCGAGGACACCATTCGGTACCCTCTGATCGTCCTCAACGCCACGGTGCGCTACGCATTTCGCAACGCGCGGATATTGGTGGCGCTGAGAGCGTCTACCCACAACGGTGCCCCGTAGGAGGCCATGGATTGGATGACCCCCATGTAGAGGCGGCGGCAGGCGGCACCCGGCCCCCCCGGTGTTGGGGAGGAGTCGTCCGAGGGCCCCTGCCGCCCCCACTATCCGCGGTCCAAGCCCCTTAAAGTGGGGCTCGAACCGCCAGCGTCCGTCCAGGGTGAGGCCCAGGTATTTCATATGAGTCCCCACCCTGACACGGAAGCCCTCCACACAGATGTGGGCCCCCGGAGGTGGCCCCCGCCGAGGCCCATGGAACATTAGGGCCTCGGTCTTCTCGAGGGCCACCTCGAGGCCCAGCCTTCTGATGCGCCCGACCACGAGAGTTACAGCCTCCGTGGCCAGGCGCAATAAACTGTTTGGTTCCCCCCCTCGGGCTACGACTAGGGTGTCGTCCACATAGCAGATGCGGCGCGCTCCACAATGGAGCGCGCCGCGGAGCACCCAGTCGTAGCCCATGTTCCACAGATACCAGATAACCCTAACGTACGCACCTCAGGCGTTATTATCTTACATACATACAGTACGACATACGGTTTTCCCTGTCCCTTTTTTATAACTTAATACCTAAAGTCTTTCACGTAAAAAGTCATATATATATATATATATATATATATATATATATATACAGTCGACGCCTGAATAGTTCCTACCACCATCAACTATTGGTGATGCCCGAAATAATAAAAGTAAGAGCCCACTATAAGGCCTAAACCGGCCCCGCGAATGCGTTTTATAACCAGTTTACGTTCAATACAGCTGTAATAACAGGAGAGGTCGGAGCAATGTCAAATATTTTATTTCCCCTTTTTATGAAGATTACGTCGTGTACGGTGAAATGAAGTACTGGAAATTGTAGGGACGCGAGCATATTCTTTATCGCATTTACACTTTACCATGCTGTGCTTATTTTAAATTTGAAGTCTCAATTGGTCGTTGATATTTGTTCCCTTGTCCAGTTCTAAGTAAGTTCTATTAACAGCTCCACCCTTTCAATCAAATCATTGCGTGTCAAGTTACTAAACAAATCCGTCCCCTTGTAACTCTTGAACGGCTCTCCCGGGTAAGCTCAAGTTCTAATCTAATGTTATTACAAGTTCCTCAACGGATTTAATAAATCGAATGATCTTTGAAATAAATGTAGTTCGTAACTCGTACATCATTTGAGTTAAATTTGTTTTACTGTTGAATTACACCGTTTCGGAAGTTGGTAATAATTAAAACTTCATGAAATGTTGGTATTTATATATAATTTGGTCCAACTTGAAATACAGGATAGTTTATGTTTAGATTAATAGCCTCAATATTTTTTTATTACAAATTAAATATTGTAATTGTCAATGTTGTGATTAATTTATTGTACGTTTCCACAGTGGATGTATGTAATCTTATCGCTGTACATCAGTTTACACCAATTTGACTAATTCTTTATTTGTTTGTAACTGCCAGGATAAGGTTTGTATAGTGTTTGCGAGACCAAAAATAATAGGGAAATCTTTAAAGATATCAAAAGAATAATGTTCAGTTGTCAATCTTTGGCCGTCTTGTAAAAGAAAGATTTCGTCTCATTTCTTCGTTAGTAGCTTTTGTAAAAGAAAAATATGTTATCTAAAAGTTAATTCTACCAACACTTCGAATACTATTCAAAATATTGGCGCTGATATTGCGTAGCCGCGTGTTGTTATGCTTCTGGTATTGAATCTAGAGGTTCTGTATATACAAAACCAAGACATATTACCTTTAGACTTTTAAAGTTTTGAATCGCTACCAAAGGAGTTCAGTGAGATCAAACAAGTTGCGTCTAAAACACGTATATCGCGTGTCAAGTGGGACAAGCGACTAAGCCGCGCGGCTTAATATCTTAATAATTTAGGCATTAAAAATGCGATTTTTTTTCCTTTTACCATCCGTACTGTTAGTTCGTCGTCGTTTAGTGTATTTATTGTATTTTTATGATAATCGTAACGAGATGGAAAGACGACATTATCAAGACGACTGGCCATAAATGGATAGAAAAGACCAAAATAAGGAACGCTTGAAATCTTTGGAGGAAGCTCTCACCCGAGTTGGGGTTCGGGTAATATGA
This sequence comes from Antheraea mylitta, assembly GCA_014332785.1. Classification (NCBI taxonomy): domain Eukaryota; kingdom Metazoa; phylum Arthropoda; class Insecta; order Lepidoptera; family Saturniidae; genus Antheraea; species Antheraea mylitta. Next base: position 1,769,980 of record JACEII010000071.1, on the reverse strand, counting down.
AGTATTTATGTGTTACAATTAGAAACATAAGTAGGTTAAGTTTCATATTAGAATTAACCAGAGAATGAATAATTTTGTTAATTTTATTTTCACGAAATAAGTACAAGGCTTTTTTTAAGTATTTATTATTATTTTGGATCCACTGCTTAGGGCTTATAACCGTTTATGAATTATGTTCTAACTTTCTACAATAAAAAAAATGACTAATCTTAAAAAAAATACTGACGACTGGACTCCTAAAACTAGTGCTTTGAAATAAACATCAAAAACATATTCTATAAAATTTCGTGAAAGTAGGTACATCTAACAAACTAATTTCATTGTATTTATGTTTTATTCGTTTAACAAAGTATTCTATGTTTCTTTCTAGATTATGGGCTACTTCAATGCTATTATAAATTTAGAGATTTCGTCATAAAATAGTAACAAACAAGTAAACAGACAAAATTACGAAAGCAATGACAAATATGTTATTTGTGGGGATTCAGAATAGGCAACGAATAATATAGAATGTTGTAAAGTGCTTATAAAACACACAATATATTGTACGTCGTAAAGTTTCTATGAAATAATTGTACATTTCTCAAATGACTGAGTGTTTACGACTTATCGTAAATATCATGAGTTCATGTCTAAGTTTCCTTTGTCTAGAGGTGAACGCGTTTCGCTGATTCTACTAAAATCATGAGATCGACTTGAACGATTTTTTAAATTATTTATGCGAGAGTGAACATTATTTTAGAAAATGTAAAAGGAAACAAATTTATTTGGAGTTTTTGGCGGGATTTCAGTCTGTCATGTAGTGGATTTTATATTTTATTCATAATCTTGTGTTTCTTGACTCTATATTGTGTAAAGTTGGTGGTGTTTTATGTAATATGGTTAGTTTATTGTGCATAAGTGAAGTGAATGGAAAATAATACCACGGAGCATGAAATTCTGAGGTGCCACAAAAACTCCCTGGAGGGTTCTAACAAGAGATCCACCATCTTGTTAGAATATTGATTGACACGACGCTTGATATTGTAATGATCGTACGACGCTTGTAATATTATTGATTACTCGACAATGGCAGTAATAATCTGGAAGATTGATTGCCAAAAATAAAGTTAAAAAAAAAAAACAAACTTATTTATTTGAAACAAATTTTAATGAGACAATATGAAAGCAATGGTTTTAGTTTCTATTTTGGATACTTATTATTTGCTAAATCGTTTTGTTAAATTTAATTTATAAAAAATAATTGTTATAAAAGATTAGAAAAATGATACTAGAATACACTCCGTATTCCGGTATTACGGCGTAATAAATACACGAAGAATCGGGCTGAAGCTGGTTTATATATTCATTTATGGGTTCGCATGAAATTACTTATCAAAATATGTAATTTTAAGTTATTTTCGGCTTTATAATTTTAGTTATCTTTTATGCAAACAATCTAATACCAGTGACTTCATCTGCGTTGTTTATATATAATTATTTCTTTGTAAGAACATATTTTATACACAGAAAAGAAAACGTTTAAAAAGTCTAAGCAAAAATATACTTTGAGTACAAAATTTCTTCATTTGTTTGTAGCAGTAGTAGTTTGTAGTAATCATAATTTCCTAAAACATTAATAACATTGTATTAAATTAAACTATTTAGATTTTTTCCTAAATAATAACCAAGACTCTATAAAAAAAAAAAAAAACAAAAAATACAGTTTTTGAGCGATGCGCGCGACAGTAATTAAATAATTTTTCAATATTCATTTTAAAAACAACGAAATTTTGCCGTACCGTGAAGCTGTGGAACAATCACCCGGCTAGTGTGTTCCCTCCTTCCTATAATATGGGGTCCTTCAAGCGTAACTTGAAGAGGCATTTACGCAGGCTGGCATGACAACGACGACCGACGAAGGATGACTTATCTCTCGGCAGTCGCCGTTGTTTTTGGATTGCACTGTGCTTACCATCAGGCACAGTGCAGTCACTTTGCCGTGCTATTATAAAAAAAAAACAAAACTTTTTATTAATAACACTAAAGCTCGACAATATCTAGTTATATTCCCACAGACTCCATACACGTGCCTAAACTCCGTTAAGCTTACCTAGTGTTCTCCGAACAGGACGGGAGCTAGACGCTAGGTCAGCATACGCCAATAACCGATGTGAGAAATAAGTTAAGGTTTCTCGAGAGATTCTAGCATCGTCTCTCGTTAGGTTAAGACATAGTTTTAGAGGTCTCAAAATCGACCAAGTTAGTTTTAAGAATATTTACTTGTCTAAAATCGACATTATAATAATAAAGGTCTAAAATCGACTATTAGTTTTTAAAAAGTCAATCCCAGCGCTCCCGAACTTAACTATCTACTAAACAAAAAATAATAAAGAAAATCGGATGGAAAACATACACAGCGCGACTGGCTAGTCGCCAGTAATATTTTTACAGGATAATCACTAGTCGATGCTCATTCTAAATCATTTAAAAAAATAAGTGCTTAATATTTATCCCAATTATCTAGAGAAACATAAAACTGATATACACTTAACATCAGGGGATTTACGCAAAAACGAATTGGTATAATAATAAGGAAAGCAATGAATCACACCGTACAGCGCAGTCCCGCTCACATCCCGCTCCTTTTGTTCGACCGTAAGTCGTTCCCACAATAAGCAGTTATGTAATAATTAACCTTGAAATTGACCCTTTAATGTTGTTCATTGAACTTAGATGTGATTTTTTACGTTTAAAAGTATTAGAAGAAACTGTAGTTGAGGTTCTCATTGTTGTTTATTACTATTTGTTTTGATATTATTATTGTATATGTTAAATGTGACCATAAACTACCAAATTATTGCAGGGTGTTTAACTTTAAACAGTCACCTGGTAGTTAAAAATAGATGTGTTCTCGGAACTTTAATACAATGAAATAGAGTAATTACTAGATAAGTCAATCTAGTAACTACATAGTTCATTAATATCATTGTGTGTAATAATGTAAACCCAATTATCAGAGACATCGGACATTGTTCCACCAGACAATGGAAGTAGGTGGTGTAATTTCGGGCTAAAATTTTCCCAGCCCACAATACAAGGGCCAAATTTAATAATACCCGACATTGTGTGGAAATTCCTTTGGAAAAATCCTGTCGTGAAGCACGATTTAGTTAACGATTTACTGAGCGAATTTTCTTTTGAGGGAAATTTAATTTTATATTTTCGTTGTTTAATAATTCGTGTGTATTATTTTTCGAGTGGTTGCGATGCTGTCATAGGATTCTTGAAGCATTGGATACGTCATTTGTAGCGTGTTGAGACTTCATATATTTTGTTGAAGGAAAGTGTCGTGTTTTTTATTTTGTAGGTTGTAGCGTCTGACCATGACCTCACCTTAAGTTGAATAACTATGTACTCTAAGACGATCAATACATTTTAGGTGGTAGAGTCACGCTGAAATTATAACCACTCAACGCACAGAAAGCCGAGAAGTAACAGTGCTTGCATTGTTGCGTTTCGTTCGGTCAGTGAGAGCGTCGGAGGCCCACTTTTCTTTCCCCTCCCCACTTTCCCTATCCCTTACTCTCCCTCTGCCCAATCTCCTCACCCCCTTCTCCCATACACAGGCTGACAACGCACTTGCGACTCCCCAGGTGTTGCTAGTATCTATGGTCGGTGGTGATCACTTTACATCAGGTAACCCACCTGTTCGTTAACAAAAAAAACATGAAACTTAAAAAAAGGTGGAATTTGAAGTATACTTGGCCAAAAATAACTATAGGCGATTGGCAGTAAGCTTACAATTATGGTAGTTAACCAGACTAGTATAGAGGCTCTACCATTCTTTGGGTTGGTCACAAAGTTTTCCTACGCTGAAAGACCTATCTCGTCTGTATGTATTAAAAGCTGCGTCGAAAATCGATTACCAGTTTTCTGAAAAAAACCGTCAAAAAACTCGTCCGGTCTTATTGCTAAAATTTTGTCCTTAATTCTTTTATTTAATATATTTATTACTAGCTTCTGCCGGCAACTTCGTTCGCGAGAAATAGTTACTTTGGGCGAACGCTACTACGCAGCGGAATCTGAAGAAAAAAAAACCGCTCCTATTGGTTTTAGTGTATAATATAATATAGCTTTCCTCGATAAATGAGCTCTCTAACACTAAAATAATTTTTCAAATCGGAACAGTAGTTCCTTAGCGTGTTGAACCAAACATACAAACAAATCCTCCAGCTTTACAATATCAGTATAGATTACTACTTTTTTCTCGTACTTAACTCGAGCGGTCATTCAAATTACAATAACTTATGATAGAGTTGACCGATTCCAATAAAATAACGACTAAGTTCCTCTCGAGAATATGTTTTATGAATTTCTTGGTAAGGTTTTATTCTGAACCCAGTACTTTAGCAGTGATGCGTGCTCATCAGACAGACTGACATTTCTAAAATTGATTGAAATATATTTTTTTACTTATTCCTACACATCTGCACCATTTTTTTTTCACAAAAATCGAAAAAGTACAGACGCATTAGATTTACGTTATTATCTATACTAATATTATAAAGAGGTAAAATTTGTGAGTTTATAACGTTGTAGGGAGTAATCTCAGGAACTACGTGTCCGATTTGATAAATTATCTAAATGTTATATAGTTCATTTATCGAGAAATATTACAGATATATATCATTAAGCTAAGACCAATAGGAGCGGAGCACCAATTAAGAATGTTACAAAATCGGGATTTTTTCCTTTTTGAGAGCTTCCGCCGCGTGTTAGCGGTGGTCCAAAGTAAGTATTCCACGCGGACTAAGTCGTAGGCAGAGGCTAGTTTACATACATATTTCATCTACCCATTCGTATTTATGAATATCGTTATGAGTTTGTAAAATCGCACATCTTTGTCTTAAAACTTAACAAACTGGTTCTAAGTTAAAGTTTCTAGATAACTGATGTTATTATTCAAGCGACGTTTCAAGAATCATTCGCACTTGGCTGCCGGCCGAAGGTATTTGTCGCCAACATTGGCAGCAAACAGCCAACATATTTTCAATGGAGTGATAAAGGTAGCACCAATATAGGCTGTAAATAATCCATATACATACAATGATGTAAAGTTAGAGTACTAAGGCTTTAAGTTAGTTTAGCATCAACCACAAAGAAACCTAGAAAGGTGGCTAGACATTGTCAAACGATATAATATATTATATATTTTTGAAGTGCAAACTTGTTTAGGAGCGTCGAGCGGTTTTTTTTTGTCAGGAGATAAATTTATATTATCGCGTCATGACATGCTACTGAGTGTGACCGGCCGTACTGCGCCGCCTTTTGTCAAACTAGCAAACTAGCGACGCGTAGTATAAGAACTTTTTTTTTCTCGAACTGACTTTGCTATTGACCTAGCAAAACAGCTTCACCGGACTACGAATAACTTCTGTAAATTTAATATTGATATTTTGTATTGAGATCGTGAAGACCACATCATATGTTCAATGTAATAAATTGTATAAAAAATATAATTATTATTCAAATTGCCAATATATATGAATGAGAGAGTAGTTAGTGTCAATTTACAAATTATGAAATTTCAATAATTCGCACTATAGTTAATTTAAAAATTTAAAAGAGAACACAAAATAAAATCACAAATATAAACAAAGAAATATAATAATAATAATAAATAAAAAACACTTAATAGTTGCCAACAGATTTATATAATAAAAAAAAGAAAACAAAAAAGGTATGGACCAAGAGTCTGCAGAATAGAAAAAAAAAATTAGAACACGATTAATTAATGGTTTTGAGTTTTCACTTTGTTGGCAGTCCTAATGACTGCCGTTTTTATTTCCACTGGTTTTAACACGTCTTGGACATGCATATGTATTGGAATAACAATTGAATATAGACACCAGTTCTCGCGAAACTTGACAGACGACTACCAACCACTTCATGGTGTAGCTTTCAGATGCCATCGTAGAAGTTCACTCTCACCATTTTTGCTAAACGCGCCAAAAGGGCTACAACTTCAAAAGTTTCACATAAACTAATATTGATTCTAACGCGTATAAATTTACTACGAAGTCTCTTTGTATAAAATGTTAATTACTTTAACAATGGGATCAAATTGGATACCTTAAAGGAATAATTAATTAACGAAATGTAACTAAATTATTTAATTGTTGTAAAATTAAGCGTTCTATATTTTAGGTTGGCTTATCGCACGGAAGAGGTCACTATCATTTAAAATATATTATATTTTATTAGTAACTAGTTTTTAACTTCTTTTTTTTTTCGAAATGGAAACGCTGTTGACCTGGAAAGGTCTTTACAGTTTCACCGAACTATTGAGGCGAGCGCTGAAGGCACTCAGCCGATTTGGGATGTTTGGGTGACTAACTCAAGGGTGCACGGCACACCTCTGCTTGGGCTGTCTCCTGTTTTGTGCAAAAATCGCGACCTATCTGAGCTAACCTAAGCTAAGGTATTAAGGTATACGTATATGAGTTATTGAAACATGCATGTGTACCAAGCATGCGTGCCTCAACAACTCCTATATGTATTTTGTGTTGGATAAATTCCTCTATACTATATAGGATAGGATAGAATAAGGAAAAATAAGGGTAGAATTCTTTATCGTTTATTTCTCTGAAAAAGAAAAACGGCGTGTAAGCGTGTAGCGTGCACGTGTGTATAGGTGATGTGTGTGATGTTTTAGCAGTGATTTAATGTTTTGTGTCCTCGTATCGCGTGAGCAGCGTGCTCAAGGGTTCCACGCCGAGAGAACGGACCTAGGCTTGAGCCGCTACCAAAGGGGGCCTAATCTGATGTGCGGAAGCGAAATTTACCCCCAGACCACGGCGGCGTGACCTGTGGTTACGCGGACGTGGACAAGTTTTTGCCTGTGACTTCGCTCGTGTTAATGTATATTTAGCATATACCTCGGGACATGTATTTTTACTAGATGAAAGTACGTTTTGAGTTTTTTTTACCCCTAACAAAGTGAATGATGGCTTAGTAGTCAAATTATGAAATAGTTAATCGTTATTATTGTTTAACAAACACTCCCATTTAATGTGAGCTACATTATGTTAATTAGAATTTTGATTTTAAACAATTTTCTATAGCAAAGATTATATATATACTAATAGTATAAAAAGGTAAAGTGTGTGTTTGGATGTTCGGGGTAATGTCTGGCACTACTGATTCTATTTTGAAAATTGTTTCACTTTTAGAAATATATATCATCCCTGGGTGTAATATACTTACAATAAATGTTAATGAAATTGGCAAAAATTTTATAATACGACGAGGGCTGCTTGAACCGTTTGAAATAAAAGAAATAGCAAAAATATTCATTAATTTTAACTCTACAAAAAAGTCCGCGACATACCTTTTAGTTTAGTATCTCAGCCAAAAATATGGTTTTTATGTCAAAAATAATAACCGATTTGGTGCAGACTAGTAGACTTAGGGCTGACTAGTTGTATAATATTTTATGGTTTCGGCCAAATATAATAATATAATGTTATAATTGTTTTTTTCCGTGTACTGAGTTTGTTTTTAAGCTGCTAACTTCTTTCATATATAAATATATCTACATGATTAAAATTAAGTGTGTTTTGTACTGTCGAAATAACAGCGTTTTAATAATATAATCTTAAATTATATACGGTACTTATAACAAAAAAGGTCGAAAATTTAAATGGCTGTGTCCTTCTGTTTGATTGATCCGGCTAAACTTCGAAACTTTATACTAAAAGAATATTAAATTGTATACGATACTTACGTCAAAAAAGTTGGAACATATAAATATCTCTCTGATTGTTCCGGATAATCTTCGAAATATATGTCTCGATTGTGATGGAACATTTATTGGCAAATTGCTGATATTATAAGGAATATCTTAGGTTACTTTTATTTTTATATGTTTCGTTAAATTCGACAGGGTCGAAGTTGTAGGCAATATAGATGGTTACTTAATAATTACCCTTACTCGACACGCATTTTCACTTGCGATTGGAGTGTACTGAATCGAACGCAGAAAGCACGTACGAGCAATCACAAGTGATTATTATTGTTTGTCTTTGTACGTGCATTCATTTCTGCGTCAAAGCGTTTTCGCGCTGGGAACTATTCTAAAAACGTGACCAGAGACTTTACTTACAAATTGGCTCAGTGGTTTTCGAGTTTTGAGCACATATATGACCAGACAGGCATAAATACATTGCCTTATTTAATTTTTTGCCATAAAAAACTATCATACTTTATGTCTAAATGCTGCTTTTGTGTTAAAAATCCTCGGTTGGCGTCAAAAATCACTATCGCAATGGGTTCTAAGGTAAAGGCATGTTAAAATGAAACCTCGTATCTTCTATTTCACGTATGTACTGTCGTATTACGTTATTTCACGTACATAAACATTATTTTTCTGAAGTCAAATCCCGGGATTAATCTTGTAAGCCGCCCTTTTCAATAAGCCAGGACCGGCTTTCAATTTTGCCTTCCGAAAAATATTCAGTTTATGTTTTTATTTGTATAAAATGACTAGCAGAAATACATGGTATTGATCGGATCAGAATGTTTTCTAAGTTCATATTTTTTTCAGTGAGAATAACCACCACATATTTTAAATAAAGTCCTCTGTCACGTATATCTGTCTTTATTACGATAAACTCAAAAAATACTGAACGGTTTTCACCAGTAGGTAAAGTGGTTCATGAGGAAAATTTAGGTATAGAATTTGTGAAGGTTATTTTATCACCAAGGCGCGACGACGTCTACCGTGTCCACTAGTTCAAATTAAAATTGACTTTAAAAGTAAACTTAAAATGTTATAGCTTATGAGTCGTAATGTCTTGACCGGTGGAATTTCAATTCGAATGCAACGAATTTTTAGAACTAATTTAAATTGATAACACTATCAACTGACGGTAAAGGAAAACTTCGTGAGAAGACTAAACCTGGAAATGCTATTGTAGTACCGATATATGTGGGAGAAAAAGGAACTGTAGATTTATTGGGGCTTTATACGTCCTGTGCTAAGTGATGACTATGATCATACCTTCCTACGGGAAGAGGTCCTGTAGTGGCTCTTATCTAGGTAGATATAATGACGATTATAGCTTATATTATATAGCAAGTCAAACAGTTATGTATATGATGTATAGAGTCCACTGCAGCTTTTAGCTTATTATAAATAAATTTAGAAAAATCCTGTAGCTAACCGCGTATTTCACTTTGAAATTGATTTATTATACGTATAATCTATATATATTTATAAGTCTAGTCATGCTGTATACATCTGTGTGCTGGGTTACCAAAGAGACGGTAAGAAAACTACATGTGGCAGAGATGCGAATGTTAATTTGGATGTGTGGTGTAACTAGAATAGACAAATTAAGAATCAGTATATCAGAGGAAGTTTGAAAATAGCACCAGTGACAGAGAAGTTGAGGAGTAATAGGTTATCATCATATGAGCATGTCATGAGGAGAAATGAAAACCGTGTAACTAAAAAAAGTTTTAAGTATCATGGTGGACGGATATATGAGTAGAGGAGGACCGAAAAACTTATGGATGGATTATGTGAAAAATGATATGTGTATAAAAGGTGTGAATACTGAGATGATGTCTGACAGGGGAGAGTGGAAAGGGACAATGTATGTCGACTCTACTTAGCTGGAAAGGATAAGAAGATGATGATTTTGAAATGAATTAGAAAACAGTAGCGTATGAACTGAAAGTTTGCAGCAGAGATGTGTCACAAGACTAAAATCAATTCTTAAGAAATAATCGCCATAACCCGTGGCTTAACCCGCACCCGCTTCAAGCAACAGATGGTCGGAAAACATAAAAACTTTTACCTATTATTTTACGCGTAATCATAATAAAGCTTGTATTTTTATGGGCCATTTTTATCAAAAACGCTACCATATATCCTGAAAAAATAATTTCCATGTAAGTGTGTCAGTTTCTGTGGTGAAATATTTTGATTTAATTTTTATCAGCTGCTCTCCCCGGCTTCGTACGGTATTACTGACGAAGAAAATAAGAAATGTACTCTGTTTATGAAAAGTTACAAGTCTTGTAGGACAAGCGTTTCCTTTTGTAAGTGAATGCATTTTTAAAAACTACACGTGTATTTTACAAGTTACAAGTGGAATCACTTCGGTTGAATATAACTCGTATATTATTGAACTAGAATGATTGAATCTGAATAGTTGCTGCAAGTTTTAAGTGAAAAAAAAAAAAGATTTTATATATATCTAGCAGTCTCAGTCGACGATGAAAAAAAATCTTGGTAAAAAAAATCCTGAAATTCAACCGCAGCACCACCTACCATCTCCAGTTGTAAATCTAAAACATTATTGAACCTACCTGAACACACAATAATTTCATCAAAATCTATCCAGTCATTTAGTAGGAGTTCAGTCACGGAATTCACACACGGACAGAGGAATTATATAGTGTGACTGGTTAAATAGTTACAGTATTCTCAGAGATAACTAATTACATGCTTCTGGTTTTAAATAAATGAAAACAATAGATGATTCATATTTAGCCTATTCATATTTATCTCGAGAAACGCAAAACTGATATACACTTAACATCAGCTGATTTACGCAAAAACGAACTGGTGTAAGAAATGAGTCATGCCCTGTCTTGCATTCCAGCCCGTCTCCCGCCCCACCACGTGCGCACTATAAGCAGGTACTGATTAACCTTGAAAACAGACCTTGAATTTTGTCAATTGAAGCTAGATGTGATTTTTTTACGTTTAAAAGTATCATTCCCATACTTGTAAAAGTTTTAGAACAAACTTAAACTAAGTCTCTTTGTTGTATATTAGTATTTGTTTTGATATTATTATTTTATATGTTAAATGTGAACATTTACTACTCTATGATTAAAGGCTGTAAACTTTGAACAGTCACCTGGTATATATAAGAATATACTTCATAGATTTTAGCATTTTTCCATCTGATATTCCGTAAAGATGAGGTCCAAGATCGTGTACATGATAAACCTAGAGGAGAACTGGATCTCGAAAGGGCGGTATCAAAATACATCTGCATATAGTTGGCGATAAAAAATTGATCTCTTTACCACTAAAAGTCTCATAAAAATCGGTTTATACGTTTCGAAGATTAGAACGATTAAAAATTTTCTTTTGATAAAATTGTGATAATTTTAATCCCACTTGGAATTAGGTATTTAGGCATAATTTAACTAGATTAATGGAGAATTAGAAGGTACCATTCACAAAATAAAGCGGAGGATACACGTTGAAGTCATTTTAAGAAGAATCCTAAGGAATGTATTATTTAAAAGAAATACACATATTACAATTTCATATATATGTAGAACCAGGAAACTAAAGTGTCTATTCGTATACATTATAGGTTTATATCTTGCCCTTTTCCAGTGAAACTCGTAAAGCTTTAGTCGGGAAATTATGTGTCGCGACCGAAACGCCATCTGTCGTCGGATAGTAATGGAAAACCGGTCATTTACAATTGACCTGAGCCTTTCAAGTTTATTTCACGACCGTATTAACTTGACCTATTCTAATGTCTTCATTGTTGTAAAAAAAATCCAGAGTATTGCTTTTATTTATTGATTTACTAGTCTTTACTCGCGGCCTCGTTCGCATTAGTTTGGACTTGATCTAACAGTTGGGAACAGTATACTTTTTTTAAATGACAGATATCTTATGCGCTTCTTTGTGTCTCTAGCAACGTGTATGTAAACATTCTTGACCACAAATTGAATATTCTAAACGTGATAATGTAACAAACGAATAAACTTACATTCATATTTATAATATTAGTAAGGATTATTTTTTACGTGTGCCCAATAGGATTTGTTTTCGTATTTATCTCTTGAATTATACAAAAATTACAAGCAACTTAACGTTGTATTTTACGTTGCAAGCCTCTAGGCAGCTGGATGTATGCTAGTTGATTCTTAAACTCGAAAAACTAAAAGCGTCACTATTTTAAATTCACAATTATTTTAAAATTACAACTTGTGGTTACAGTTAAATTTGACGTAGAAGTTCTTTACGTGATATAACACCACATTCATAAAGAAATTTATTTATTTATTTCATTTATTGGGGTAGGACCTTCTTTAGGCGCGTCGAGCGGTATTTTTGGCAGGAGATAAATTTATAATTTCGTGCCATGATATGCTACGTAAGCATGCCTTTCCATATTGCACTAACGCAGCTTACGTCAAAATACCGACTTGTACTATTGGGGTCGACGACATAGCAAATCTTGTGGGAAAAACCTGGACAAGACTGGCGCAGTATAAAAAAGAATAGCGTAAAAGGGAGGAGGCTTATACCCTGCAGTGGGTAGAGAAGAGCTGTCCATGATGATGATGATGATGACTATTGGGGTCTATGTACATATAATATTGATATTATGCAACTCATCATATTTATTATTATATAGCATATATTATTATATAATTATTACTCCGAATGCCAGTACATATGAGAACCACACTAATGTTAATCATTTTAATAAACAAATTCTGTAATGTAAATGTTGTCATTCAAACAATATTTAATATGATAATTGAAAAGAGAACATATTTATTTCATTGTTTTACGTTTTCACTTCTTTTCGCAGTCCTTATGACTGCCTTAATTTTTTTTATTATGCTTAATTATACATTATATGCATTATGAAACGTTTTATTCGTTTCATTGAATTTGTTGCATTTATAATTATCCATCATATATCCAACAACTTTAAAGTTTCCAGCCGCGGCAGCAACAACTGCCGATAGATTTTCATATATATTAATACGTGAAGCAAAAACTTTGTATCCGTTTTCAAGCGATTTGCGTGAAGGAATGAACTTGAAATTTAGCATAGTTAAAATTTATATGCCGGACAAGTGCAGAAAGCTATTTATTATTATTATTATTTAGAAATACATCAAATTAATTAAAATATGCATTACTCACACTACTACTCGAATTTTACACAACATATACACACATGTAAATAAAAAAAAAACATTTTGACAGCCGTCAATAACGAACTTCGAAAAAGGTTGTGTAGCAGGTTGCTAAGTTCGACGGTATGTATTTTTTTTCTCTTACGTTCCACTTACCCTTTTTCATCCTACATTCAACAATTATATTATAACATATAACTATTATTATAATATTTATAACACGATTTACGTTCCACACCTTACATGCTCTTTCAATTTAACTGGTCAAATTACAGGTTAATTTTACGATAATAAAATATTTTTAACATGAATGACGTTGCATGTCTTCTATGCCCTTTGAAATCAGTTGGTGAAATTGTAGGTTAATTTTATAATGATATAATATGTAAATTCATAATATATGTATACATTAATAATTAATTGATAAATAATTTGTCTTTAGTACGCTTATGGAACCACTGAAATAATTATTAATTAATTCTCCGTGGTTTTATTAGGTGTCAAAATTTTAGGTGACAGGAGTGCTTTTACTTGTGTCATGGCTTGCGATAAATTTCTTTATTTTCGTAAAGTTATATTTACTGAGAATTTGATAGCTTTACCACCTGTTTTTTGTTTCAAATTTTTAATTAATTTCAATTTTCATTCACACATAGATTTTATTTAAATTTATAAAATTAAAGATCACGGGAAATGGCAAATAACTGAGTAGCCATGATGAAAACCTTTGATTATAGAAGTATACCCTTTGACAAAAGAACCCTAATAATGTTCAAACATTAAAAAATCAATTAACTATGGTCGACCACTTATAGATACATCTCTGTATCTCGCAGTTGCTTTTAAATTGTAATGTGATTATTATCTTCTACACATTCATAAATTTGTCCTGATATATTAGCTTATTTTAGTTAATATGTATATGTTATAACTAAAGCACAATTTGATATATAGTTATTTTAATTCGGGAAGGTTAAGAATTTATTGGCCTATCTAAATGAAGTATACCAAATCTTTCCAGATTTTATACTTCCGAGCAATATATATTCCTGTTCTGAGTTATTAAGTTTTATAAATTATAAGGGAAGTTATATCGCGATAGGTTAGGTGTCAAGTTTAAATGGCATCATCGCATAGTGTTTCTCGTTTTGGTTCGGGCTACAATTTTACGGTACACCAATTTCTACTAAAAGGATTGGTTTATTTATACTTTGTGATTAATAAGTGTATTTTACTCACCTTAAAAAGCAGCGTTAAAAGGGTAGTGTGATAGGCCATCAGATTGATTGATACAGTTTCGAATTTCCGCAATGAGCAAGTTTATGGTAAAAGAACACATAGTGGTAAGGCTTCTTCAATTGCCTTTTGAAAATCTGATGACGTGTTCCGGCAAATGTATTAAAAAGTAATCCCTCTTGTAGGCATAGCGTATTACAATTTGAGAACTTAATAATATAGCCTTAGTAACAGGTATTAGTCAATATCAGATAAGATTATAGTCTAACGCTAATCTGTAAAACATAAAAAATATAATTGCAGGCTATATTTATTGATATTAATGTATATGTCGTAGTTAATGTGCATAAAGTCTCGGACTCTTGCTAGTTTGTAATAAAACTGTACATTTGAAAACAATTGAATAAATTGAATTAATGTAAAACTGTCATAATAATATAGGACTGAACTCCGACAAGGATCTAATTTATGTATTATTCTCTGTTAATAATATAATTCTGTAACGAGATTTAGGTTACGGGTAATATCTAACAATAAACAAACCATAAGAGGGCGACGTCTACTTCAAATATACAATATTTCTAAGAATTTTGTTTATATAAAATTATCTGTAATGTAATTATATAAACTTCATAATATCGATCCACTGAGCTAGTATTAATTAAGAGCGTTTAGGGAAAAAACGTGGTCGCCAAAATACATAATCCACCAGTGGTCCCGTTGTAAGATCTGTTTACAATATCAGGAAATTCAACCACAACTTAAAAGAGCATTATCGGTTGAATACGAAGCTAGACATTGTACAATTTAAGCATATTCATGTAATAGTCATGCAATCCGTGCAAAGCGTAACCTAAATTCATCTATCTTCCACTCAAAGAATTAGAGCTCATGCTACTCCATTTAGATCACGAGACGTCTACTTCAGTTCTAAGGAGGATTAAACACTTTGTCTGTAGTTCTTTTGTCGTTGGTGTTAAATAGTTGCAGAGTTTAATATTTAGTACAATTACTACTATACAGTAAGATAGTGCAGTTCTCTTTAACAAAAACCTAGGCGTTTTACTCTTGACATTTTCTCGTGAAGATGTCATCTGTGAGTGTTCTTAGAGGGTTGGGCGAGGTTTCTTTATATCTCCTCACACATACTATCGCCAAGGCTCTAAGAGAAAATACAAGTCTTGATACTTGAAGACAAGCAAACAATTAGTATTCACAAGACTACCTGACATTCAATCTCGGTTGTCAAAGATCGAAATGTATTCAAATTCAAAGAGTTGTGCAAACATGACTTTGGAATTACAATTTATATCTCTGAACAAACGTACATGATTGTATACATTATAAAGGTTGGCTTTGGAATTTCAATTTAATTTCAACTAAGTTATAGTATATACTAGTATATCTGTTTTAGTAATCTGAATTGGAATTGTCAATTTAAATAGTATTTGAGAGTACAAGCACGTTTTATACAGACGAATTAAGTGTTGGTCTAGGTCGTTCGAATTTCAGAGACAGTATTTTCCCAAAAGTAACGCAAAGAAATAAAATGGAACTTAGATGATTTTAGTATACACTCGACATAAACTCTTTCACTGTCATTTGTTATAGAATCGTAGGTACTTTTACAGTAACATCCACTTGGATACGGACTAAAATGTGGTGTCTGGTCGCAAGAATAGCAGGCTTTTCTAAGTCCCAGTTAGCTACTACCCTTAAGTTCAAAATCTGTCACTAAGCACTTTGTAGTGTATACCGATACACACATTTGAGAGCCAGTCCTCCTCTAGGCTTAATGTGTTTACCATCTTGCATTACGTCGTTATTTAACGATCGTGGTTAATTGCTAAAAGCTATAAAATATGAAAAAGAATACATATAGATAAAACAGTAAATGATTAATGTCATGACAATTGATAAATATCTCTACACGTTACGCTTGAAAAACCCATTGTTACCCTTGTGTACTGGTCATCTATAACTCTTTATGATTCACAATCTCGATGGCTATGTGAGTGACACAATATGACCATCGAGTGTGCTGGCATCCCTTTAAACAAAATATATTAAAATAAGTCTCTGCCCCTGGCTTTGTTCGCATGGAATAGTTACTTGTGCTAAGTCTAACACGCAGGGGAAGCTTTTAAGAAGAAAAAATAAGATTATAAATAAGAAGATAAAAATAACTTTATGAAAATAAAGAAATTTATCGCAACCCATGACACAATTTTCCATTAATTTTACACGACACCATGAGTGGGTGGTATTACTGGGTGATATTTAATTAAATGTAATCTGTTAATTATCAATAATAATGATATTCCCAGTATCATCGTTTGGAAAAGTAATGGATGTACAATACATTCAAATGGTGAAGCCAATACAAAGATATTTTTAATACTACCATTAGCTTTTGAAAATAAATTCATCTTTGTTGCTATATCAGGTTGAACTGTATCATTGTAACCGCGGAGGTCTAAATCATGGATTACTTTTGTAAACAAAATCCTTATTTTGATTATACAAATTATAATTTGGCCTATTTTTTTATTAAATTATCATTTGAAGTAGCCATAAAAAATAATAAACATTATAACTTTGACTTTGACTTTGGGTATATTGCTTTACTTTTATGACAATATGAAGTAAAAGTACTCCTGTCACCTAAACATTTTGACATCCAATAAAAGCAAAGAGAATAATAATTATTTCAGTGGTTCCATAAATGTGCTAAGGATAAATTGTTTATCAATTAATTATTTATATATTATGAATTTACATCTCAAATTAGGATAAAATTAACCTACAATTTGACCAATTGATTTCAAATGGCATATAAGGCATGCAACGTCATTCATGTTAAAATTATTATATTATTGTAAAATTAACCTGCAATTGCCCAGTTAAATTCAAAAAGCATGTAAGTAATGTAAGAAATGTAAGTCGTGTTATAAATATTGTAATAATAGTTACTAGTGGGCGCCCAATAGTCGACATTCAACCATAGTTGATTGATTTTTTAAAGTTTGAACTTTATTACGGTTCTTTTGTCAACAATATATAAAATAATACTTCTATAATCAAAGGTTTTCATCATGGCTACTTAGTTATTTGCCATTTTCCATGATATTTAATTATATAAACATTAAAAATAATCTATGTGTAAATAAAGATGTTTTTAATTAACTTTTAAAAATAAATTCATTTTTGTTCCTACACCAAGTTGAACTGCATCATTGTAACCGCGAAGGTCTAAGTCATAGATTACTTTTTACTGTCACCTACAAATTTTGACATCCAATAAAACCAAGGAGAATTCATTAATAATTATTTCAGTGGTTCTATAAATGTACTAAAGATAAATTCTTTATCAATTAATTATTAATAAAAAGAGCACGTAAGCTAAAAAACGTAAGTCGTGTTATAAACATTATAATAATAGTTATATGTTAAATGTATGATGAAAAAGGATAATTGGAACGTATCATTAAAAAAAAATACACACAGTTCGCAACCTTTTCTGAAGTTCGTTATTGATGGTGCTGCTGTCAAAATGTCTTTTTTATTTACATGTGTGTATATGTTGTGTAAAATTCAAGCAGTAGTGTGAGTAGTGCATATTTTAATTAATTTAATGTACTTCTAATGTATTTTATATAAAATAAATAGCTCTTTGCACTTTTCCGCCATATAAACTTTAACTATGCCAAATTTCAAGTTCATCCGTTCACGGGAAATCGGTTAAAAGGGGTACAAAGATTTTACTCCATGTATTAATATATAGATATTATAGTTATAACAGAGGAATACACTTAACTAGGAACGGTTCCAAAACTACACGTTATTGCAAAGTTAAAGATGAACTTACTTAAAAACTAGTTTCGAAACCCGGACGCATGTGTTTCTATTATGGAAGAGACTTGATAGAATTGGATTAAACAGCTTTTGAGAATGCACGCCTTAATGCAGATCTTAGAACACGCTTACTGAAGGAATGTCTTTGCGAATCTGATATTTAATAATGTCTGCGTCACTCATAATGCGGACAGTCTTTTTTTATCCGCCTCAGTGTTGCAAACAGTATTTCCATAGAACTTGTAATGATGATATGGATAACAAATAAAACTATCACATTATATTCAGAATTCTAAATATTCCATATGAGGAAATTACTGTCGAAATAATCAATATACTTGAAATCAAACTCAATATAATAAATGCTTTATTCGATTTAGACCCTAATAAGAAGCTTATTAACGGCAAATGTACCACGAATTCAAAAAAACAATCCAGTCACTGAGAAACACCCACAAAACACTCAATCTGGTTTATTTTTTTTATCTATATTAATATTATAAAGAGGTAAAGTTTGTGAGTTTGTGACGTTGTGGCGTTGTAGTGGGTAATCTTAGGAACTACTGGTCCGATTTGAAAAATACTTTCAATGTTATATAGCTCATTTATCGAGGATGGTTAGACTTATATATCATCACGCTAAGACCAATAAGAGCGGTGCACCAATGAAGAATGTTTATAAATCGGGGTTTCTATTCCACGCGAATGAAGTCGCGGGCAGAGGCCAGTGATACATATTTTTAGAAATTACTGGATATTGAGGTAATTAAGCAGTAGACTGAAAAATAATGTGTCATTATAAATGTAAGTTTTACTTTGAAAACACATCCCTCAAAATCCTCGGCGATAGATTAATATAGATAAGGAATGATATATTTACGTCCTATAATAAAATATCCATTAAGGCCAAAGTAGCCGTCCGGGATGTTACGCTTTAAAAACTGTAAACTCGCAGCACGTTTCGCTCGTAAAAATAATAACATAACGTATAGGATTGTTGGTGTTTATGTACGATCGATTCCTGAGGATTAGTTTAGAATTTATGGCATGGCATAAGATGTATATGAGAAAAAAAGCAAAGATCACCTGAATGTGGGGTAAATCGTTGACCACATCTTGAAGGCAAATAGATTGAAGATGGTGAACTGGAATATCATGCTTAATTGTTTTTAGACGAATATATAAAATTTTGTGCAAAGTTCTATATATCTATATAATCTAATACCTTTAAATGAGTAATTCTTGTATATTCTTATATATTCGGGATTTCCTTTCGTGAGCGATTTCCGTGAAACTTAGTACGTAGGTGGTTTCGGGGACTATAAATCGATCTAGCTAGATTACTTTCATAGAAAACTTTTTATCTGAGTTTTCAGGCAATGAAAAAATATAGCTAGAATATAAAGGTGAATTTCGCCACCGCTGTCAAAACAAAAATAGATCAGATGCAAATCGGCAGCTTCGAAAATCAGTCTAACCCGAGTTCGAATCGAAGTGACAGCAAAAGAGTTTTTTTTTTGTTGTTGATTAAATAGTAGATTCTTTTTTTGCTTAGCTTAATTAAAAATAATGTATTATTATAATTTTGAGAGAGATATATTTTGTTAATTTTGATAAAAAATGCTAATTTTTTAGGAGGTGGGTGATAACAATGTTCTCAATTTTTTTAGAAATTGACATAGTAATAGATTTTTCATTCATTTCATACGTGTTACATATAATCCTCGAATCTATTCAAGCATTATGTTTTATATATATGTTGAAATTGTGGGATTCAAAACGCAGGTTCGATGTCCGACGTGTGCGAATAATTTGTTTGGAATTCTCGTATATATTAATTCGAATTGACAACATCGTAGGCTGACAGTGAAGAGATAACGTCACGAGGAACTAATTTAGGAAAAGTTGATCTTGAAAAATAGAGTAACATTGTATTTATACTAATACTATAATGCTGAAGAGTTTGTTTGCTTGAACGCACTAATCTCAGAACTTACTTTTCCGATTTAAAATAATCTTTTAGTGTTAGATGGCTCATTTATTGACAAAACCTATAGGCTATAGCTATAAGTCATTTCTAAGAAAAAAAAACGTAGTATAAACTTTTGTATAGGAACACAAAATATACCCTGATAATATTTCCGATAGAATGTTATCATATTACCATGGCAACGCATATAGTACTGACACTGACACGCAGCGGATGCTCTAAAAATAGCCCGATTTTGAGATATTCTTCATTAGTGCTGCGCTTCTATCGGTTTTAACATGATGATATATAGCCTATAGCTATCCTCGATAAATGAGCTATCTAACACTAAAAGAAACTTTGAAATCGGACCGGTAGTTCTTGAGATTAGCGCGTTCAACCATGCAAACAAACTCTTCAGCTTTATAATATTAGTATAGATAAGCGTGATGATCATATTACACAGAACAGTTATTTTTACGATTTTATACAAAAAATAAAGACGCACACCATAGATACATTACAAAACACGAAATATCTACAAAAAAACGAGGTGGTAGGGTATAAACAGAAATATATATTTTCCACTCGTGTTGCTTTTATGACGTACCTATGAATTTTGCATAAGCCCATATCTCGGACAACCCTAATAACAGACGAAAGGTTCCGAACGTTAGCGACGCGGCGAAACCTCCGCGCGTTTGAATTATGAACGGAACCGAAATACGTTCCGAATTCAAATGAGGAGACGACGATAAGAATTCGGCCGTTTTGGGGAGACGGGTTTTTTTTGTCGAAAACTTGCCACATCCAAAGCGTCGAATTGCCGCGAAAACACCCAAAGTTACAGTTCATGTTCTTAGTAATAAAGAGATGACATTTTTAAAGTCGATAAAACTTAAACGAATTTGTATTGCTGTTAAATATTGGTATTGTTTTCGTTATTCACGTTTTATTCGTGTCGAAAAATTACCTTTAGT
Organism: Antheraea mylitta; assembly: GCA_014332785.1. Classification (NCBI taxonomy): domain Eukaryota; kingdom Metazoa; phylum Arthropoda; class Insecta; order Lepidoptera; family Saturniidae; genus Antheraea; species Antheraea mylitta. Next base: position 1,748,983 of record JACEII010000071.1, on the reverse strand, counting down.
ATTAATGCATAGTATAATTGAAGATGATATACTTCTTTGGCGTAACAAGATAAAAATCTTTTCAAAAATTTTATCTTTCGCTGTATACTACGTTTGTTGAAAAAACGACACTAACAATAGAAAAAAGGTATTGAATACATTGAAAGTTTTAATACAAAGAAATACAAATAACAAATACAAAGAAACAAAATGTCGAGTATAGGTAACTTCAGTGTCGGTTTTTCATGACGGTGTGCGCGCGCATCGTAAAAATTTACTATCATTTTTCCCAAACGCGCCAAAAGAAGTAAACTTCAAAAAGATTATACTTGCGAAACAAAGATAGCGATATACAATCTTTTTTTTTCGAAATGAAAACGCTGTTGACCTGAAAAGTTCTTTACAGCTTCACCGAACTATTGAGGCGAGCGCTGAAGGCACAGTCGATATACAATCTAGGTTTACTACAAACAGAATTATAAAAACAAAATTTAGGGGTTGCAATGATGACGTCAACTGACAGAAGATTCCAGTCTTTTGTACATTTTAGAACAGTAATAAAATCAACAGCTACAATGAATAATTATGGTAATGAAACATTTTAACTGTCTCTGGCTAAGTCGAAGATAAAACTTTTGCTCAATTTATGCAAGAATATCTAAATTTAACTTAACATCGGCTATTCTTTGGATATGTTCGTGTATAAACGTTGCTACGGAATTCTGACCAGCCTATTTCCTAGTTACGCCCACTCGTATCCTCTTATATTCCAAATATTACCTGCTGTTTTGTATTGCCAAATAATACTATAGTAACTGGGCGACCTAGCCTAGCTCGGTTCTTTAAAAAACATTTTTAAATTCAAATAAACTTAGGTTTGCCTTATAAAATTGATATTTACAAGAAAAAAAATATATTGTATCTCTCATCTGCTGTCACTCGGATTCGAACTGGGGTTACACAGATTTTCGAAGCAGCCCATTTCCATCTGAGCTATTTTTGTTTTAACAGCGCCGGTGAAATGTACCTTTATATTCTAGCTATATTTATTCATTGCCTGAAAACTCAGTTAAAAAGTTTTCTATGAATAAAATCCGGCTAGATCGATTTATCGCCCCCGAAACTACCTACGTACTAAGTTTCATGGAAATAGATGACCCCGTTTCCGAGATCCTGAATATATAAACATATACAAGAATTGCTCGTTTAAAGGTATTAATAATAATAATAATATATATATATATACAAAAAAACAAATATATATATATATATATATATATATATATATATATATATATATATTATGTATGTTATAATCTCCTCATACTGTTCGATGCGAGTGTCCATCATCCCGAAAATCATCCGTTCGTTATACAGCAGTTTCATTTGCATGTTTGAATTATCTTTGATTCCTCATTCAATCTAATTATGCGTATGTCATTAATTGCACTTTTTCTTTATATTTATTTATAATTATGCTAAGTTTATCAAGTCAGACAGACATAAGATTATAGTAAACTTATTTCTACTTTTACCGTTAAGTCTCTTTAATTTGTTTAATATAGTATTGTTACGGCTGTTGATTAATCAACAGCCATTGTTGTCACAAGAAACTTGTTTTTTACTCATACCGAAAAGAAATTTCTGGAAGGCTGACATCATTATTCAAACGATTTGACAAAGTTCAGATATGGTTATTTTTAGATTCCATTATCTTAGGTTCCACGATCCACGATAATTTGTCATATTTATAACAGCGGTTTCACATACAGGTTGTAACAATATCATTATTGGAAATTTTGGTGCACTGTTACGATAGAACTTGGTTTGAACTAGGTATATATAAACCTATATATGGGAAATATATATATAATGAATTATATTTAACTAAAATAAATTGTTAACAGAATACCCTGGCAATTTTGGACAAATTGGACATCGACAGCGAGAAGCCGTCTGAAGAAGAAATCGCAAGGATTTTCGGATACGAGGAGGCGTACCTCGCCGGCGATTTGGGCGTCTGGCAAAGACTTAAACCAAAAGTGTGGGCGTTGTTCGATGAACCGTCGAGTTCTCATGCCGCCAAGGTATGAAATCTTTATACTGTACTCTTGTCAATATTGTCTTTTTTAGTTGTATTTCAATGTAATTTGGTTGGCCTCAAATTTTATGACCTTATTATTTGTGATTTGGAGCTATTTGGTGCGGCCTATAAGCAGTTCTTCGTCCACGGGGAGTTGTTCTTTCGAGCCTTCGTAGTAACGTTTCCGTTTAGGGTTTCGAAACTTTCTTTTCACAAGGTGATCTAAAGAAAACGATACGAAAAGTGACCTAACTGGACAGTAGGGTTGTTCAAAGAAACGAATATTACTTTTCGAATCTTTTACGAAGTTTGTATTTTAAGAGCCAACTCAAAGGGCAGTTAAAAATCTTTTGAAATGCCATTCAATTTTTTTTATTCTATATTAAGTTATTATATTATGTTTCTCTTTCATTTCTCGTTATTTCACTATTGTCTACAATTAAAATGATTAGAATCCTGAAAATTATCAGCAAAATTGTAAGCATTTATCAGCTTCTTATCTTCATATCGCATTGCTCAGGTATTTTGAAGTCGTTAAGAACTCTAATTTTACATCTTGTCAAGGTTTTCACAATATACGATACTGTTAACTTATAGTATACTTGATTTTTTTTTCGAAATGACTACGCTATTGACCCAGCAAGGTCTTAACAGCTTCACCGGACTACAGTATACTTGATTACCTTACCTTACTTTACTTTAGTACCTCTTTTAAGTAATATTTTTAATATGAGGAAACTAACAATCATCTATTTCTGATTTGAGAATTCTCTGGTAAAATTTATCTGACTCACGAAATATCCGACGTCACCACCTTTTAAGAATACATTAATTTCACCAGTGTGCTCAGACACTGTGTCTATTAGCATGTGTTCCAGTATTATAATGAGTTTGCGTTGTCAGTAAAGGAAAACATTGTGATAAAAATCTTGAGATGGTGGTAGGTCATTTTAAAATACGCTCCTAACTATATACCGCCCTCAAGTTTACAAATAATCGCAAAGCGTATATAGTTTGTTCCAACAGTTACTCTTAAAAGCCTTAAAAAAATTGCCTGTAGTTTCAGTGTATTATCGTCGACCATGACGTCACTTAACATCAGGTTGTCTTCAAAATAAAAGAAATGATCCCTATACGGGCAACAAATAAGTGTATTATATAATCTTGAATAAGACTGTGAAATAATTTAACTAATTAAGTTAAAATTCAGCTTATCTGAGTAATATTAAGCCAAGGATTTAATTTAATTATGCAACGAATCAAATTTAATAAACGTTATACAAGTTTATTTGAGCATATTCCAATATTACCTTCGTGAAATAATATCTGGTCATTAATTTTGATTTACTATTTATCAGTCCTCTTAAATATTTATGATTTATGGTTTATGAAAGTTGCTACTTATTACATGTTTTTTTATTAATTTGATATACATTTTAATAGAGCTATACCCGCGACTTCGTTCGCGTGGAACTTGATGCAAAAAAGCAGTCATTCGTTTACTGTGCCTTAGATAACATTTATACATTATGTTTCAAAGTAAATGGGGTAGTAAAAGTAGTGATGCGTCTCCAAACAAACAGACAGACAGATTTCGATTTTACAAACGTTTAATTTTTCCAATTCTGCATAGCTCTGAACACAGTTCGTTAAGATTCCACTAGCTGGCATAAGCATTTATACTTCGACTGTCTTCGTAAATTCTCGGTTCTGGATGGGCTACCGATGTACTCGTATATGTATATATACATTATACTCTTTTAGTAGGCTAAATTTATTTATTTATATATTCTACATAATATTATAAATCCGAAAGTGGGTTTGTTTGTTTGGTACACTTTCATCCCACAATTACTCAACACCATGAGTTTGCACACATGGTGTCAGAGATATAGGAAAGGACATAAGGTATTTTTCATCTAGAGAAAAAGCACCAATCCCCAAGGATAGGTTCAATATACATTAACTTAAGCGAAATCGTAAGAAAAGATAGCGCTATAGCAAAATCGGTAGACCGTCGTGTCGTTGAAAATATTTTCCCAGAATTTGATTACCACTGATTTAAGTATTGTACAACAAGGTTATTTTTAAAAACTGTCTGTTTGATAACACATCTCGAAAACTACTAGATAAATATTTTTGAGGATTTCTTATGTAACGAAATGTGTGATATGTGTTTTATTATGTAATATACATATGCCGTAAATACACATTTTATATCGTCAAAACCCATTAAAAAAAAATCTTTAGTCTAATCAATTTGTAATATTCAAAAGATGACGAAACATTATTTAATTTTTAATTTTTTTTTTTATTTATTGTAGCACGGCAAAGTGACTGCACTATGCCTGATGGTAAGCACAGTACAATCCAAAAATAATAGCGACCACCGATTGACACACTGTCCATCGCCGGTCGCCACTATCATGCCGGCCTGTAATAAGCTGGATATGCATAGGCTGATCCCGAAACGCGACCCGTAGAAGCGAGTCACTATTACAGGCTTTTTCGCCATGTACATGGTGGTTGCGACCCATTCGGGCTGTAAAACCCTACCATCCCGCTTGCGCCATTGCCTCGTTCGTTATTCAGCAGGGTGCACCACGTGCAGGTGAGGTTGGCTTGGGTGTCTCAAGTCTTATGATGTTATTCGACACCCCTTACACCCCAAAATACGCTCAAAGAATTTTATGGATGTTATTTTATTGCATAGATCATCTAAGAAGGGATAAATAGCGTTATTAGTTTTTATTTGTTTTTTTTTTTTTTTTTATTTCATAAGAGGCAAAGGAACAAACGGGTCACCTGATGTTAAGTAATCACCGCCGTCCATAGACACTAGCAACATTAAAGGAGTCGCGAGTGCGTTGCCAGCCTGTATTTGGGAGAAAAGGGATAAGGGGAGGAGGGAGGGCGAGGAAAGGTGAGGTAGGCCTCCGGCGCTCTCACTGACCGAACGAAACGCAACAATGCAAGCACAGTTACTTCACGTCGGTTTTCTGTGAGAGGGTTGTACTACCCCGGTCGAGCCGACCCATTCATGCTGAAATCAGTAATAGCTTCAGCGTCTCTACCATCTGCAAAAATATATCACAGGTTTTATATTGAGAGCCGGAGACCCACCTACCTTCCCCTTCCTCATTCCCTTCCTGCCCCCCCTTCCCTCCTCCCAAACACAGGCTGGCAACGCACTTGCGACTCCCTTGGTATTGCAAGTGTCCATGGTCGGTGGTGATCACTTAACATCAGGTGTTCAGGTGATCCATTCGTTCGCTTGCCTCTTATGATATAAAAAAAAATGTTACAAAGACAATCACAAATATAAGATTAAAGTTTTAATAATCTATGTATCTGTTTGTCCGTCGATGTCTATGAGTATCTATCTTTCATCTCTCGATTTGTCCGTGTATATACGAGTATGGATTTCGAAAACTGCTTGACTTTGAATTGATTAATTAGGTAATTGTAATTAATAATGTAATTGTTAATGAAACTTTGTTCACGGAAAATATTTTATCCAAAATTTATAGCGTACAGAAATATTGGTAATTATTTTAGTATTTAACTTTACTAGGCAGTTTTTGGCGGGATCTTAGTCTGTCATGTAGTGGATTTTATATTTTATTCATAATCTTGTGTTATTGGACTCTATATTTTGTAAATTTGGTGGTGTTTTACGTAATATAGTTAGTTTATTGTGCATAAGTGAAGTGAATGGAAAATAATACCACGGAGCATGAAATTCTGAGTTGTCACAAAAACTCCCTGGAAGGTTCTAACAAGGGATCCACCATCTTGTTAGAATAATGACTCACACGACGTTTAATATTGAAGTGATCGCACGACGCTTGTAATATTATTGATTACTCGACAATGGCAGTAATAATCTGAAAGATTGGTTGCCAATAATAAAGTGAAAAATAAAAAAAAATACTTTACTAGGTGGCTATTTGACGCTGGGTTTTATGTTATTGTTGTTAAGTTTTCTATTCTAATTTAATGTAGACAAAGTCGGAGGCGGTTGCTAGTAGTTTAATAAATTATAAAGTTGTTATAGAAGTCAAGAATTTATTATTTTATAATATTTTTTACATTAGTGACGTGAAAATCATTAATTACGTTCTGACGCCGTAATTGGAGAGTGCTTCTAGTCCATTAACTCGGAAATATCGCGTTAATGGATGTTTTCAATATAAAAATAAAAAAAAGTTAATAATGAATCGTCTACAAGATTTTATCCTTAATATAGGTCAATATGATCTAGCTTTTTTTATAAATCGACTTAGGTCGGAATTAACTATGGAGCAATGGTGGCCAACGTTTTGTGTATAATGAACAATTTTTAAAGCGCGTTGGGTGCATATTTATTTTTTTTTGAGATGAAAATCAAACCTACATCATAACATTTTCAGAGGTATTTTTAAATTTGTATTCGAAATGTTGCTGCGGGCGTATTACAAGTCAATAATGAGGGCATTTGTCCCCGCGAACTTGTAGTTAGTCACCACTGTTCTAGAGGAAGATCAGCTCTTATATGCAATTGTTGAACATATTTACTGTTGCCTAACGAGGTTGAGTTTTACTAGCAAGGCAGATATTAGAAAAAATCCTACCATCGTATTACGATTTCTTTACAATATTTCCCTCTACTTAAAAGGCAGTGACCAAACACATGGCCGCAATTAATATTTCAACATCAATTTCGACTCTTAGCTATGGTTTTAACAAACGACTACTGAAAGCTCTACGCTTCAAACACTTTAATACTGACAGTCCAGTGACTAACGTATAAAGCGAAGCATCATACTATTTTCTAGTATAATAAAGTATGCGATCATGTATATTCATTTTACGAAAATAGGTCCACAATGTGAGTGGCGAGCCCAAGGTAATAGGGAATTGCACTCCAAGTTTAGATTTAGGGCACTATCTTTGTACATAAATGCTTATCTTCATTGGCCACAAATATCTTTCAACCTTGCCAAAACTAGAGATCCTATCAAGACTGCTTAGGATACTCTTTCCAATAACGGACTTATAGTAGTTCTTGTGAGACATAAAATCTTTATTTCTATACAACCTTGTATATTCCTCTAGTTACATTACGTATAAATTTACTTTATTTTCATAAGATGATTTTTGGAAAATTTCCGAAGCATTTGCAAACTTTTCTGAAAAACATTGTGAATATTGGAAATGTTATCTTACTTTTTATCCTATGGTGCAAAGTAATCCATACTGATAATGCTAAAAATGTTGATATCGTAAAAACCAGAATTGCTTGAAACATAGATTATGCTTATTTTAAATTAACAGTGTGAGGTAATTTCCCAACGAGTCTGGTAAAATTCCAATCATAGTTACGAAAATCAACAATTCAGTATTCAGAATTAGCCAGCGTGTACCAATTTACACATAGGTTTTCGTGGTTACATTAATTCTTGCATTGGTGTGTACAACAAGGTCCCCTTCTCGTGCCAGCATTATGCAAACAAATGGGTCGCGGTTGAATACGGGCCTATAATATGTCGCTGTCTCTTTATACTGGGTATGAAAAATGAACGGTTTTCTAATAGACGATATATTTCCGGTTCACTGAAATCATCGCATCATTTCTTTTTGTTTCACTTCAAACAAAGTAAAGGCCTGTAGGTACTGAGTACGTCTTCCTCTTTAGCAGACCGACTGAAAGGTTTGAATTTCTTCTTCTTCTATTTTATTTTTGGCAACCAGTCTTCTATTTAGTAGAACAATACTGCTATTGTCAAGTGAGTAACGATATTAAAAGTTTATTGATATATCTTCAATGAATTAACAAGACGGTGGGCATCTTATTAGAACTCTCGAGGGAGTTTTTGTGGCAAGTCAGAACCCATGCGCCGTGGTATTGTTTCCGATCCACTACACTTGTGCACAATAACCAAACTATATTACGTAAAGCACCACCAACGTTACACAATATAGAGCCAAATAACACAAGATTATGGATAAAATATAAAGACCACTACATGGCATTCCAAGATCCTGCCAAAAACTCCAAGGTTTGAATTTATTGTAAATAGGACATATTATTCAAACGATTGAACGATCTCTTGTTTATGTAAGTACCATATATGAAGTTAGAAATAAATAGTCCATTTCCTAACTCTAACTCTTATTATTACGCTGTTCAAGCTCCTACAGTGGTGACCCCATACGGAAAAATTTAGAATCTTTGCCAAACTATGACCGCTCTGGATATAGATGCGCAATATAGTTTTGGTATATATAGGTGACAATCGAGATGAGACAAGATTAAGGGGCCATTCAAGTTGCCATAAACACAGATGGAAGGAGAAGAGGGGTCATTGATTTGTTTATTATTGTTGACAGCGGATGAGGGATCCCACGAATGCGCTGGAAACTTAAGGGAGAAGGTGTATAAAAGTATTTATTATAAGACCGTATGATCATATTATATGCAACTCAGTGCGGGTGATGAAAGAGACGGATGAGAGAAAACTACATATGGTAGAGATGCGAATGTTAATGTGGATGTGTGGTGTACTAGAATCGATAAGATTAAGAATGAATATATGAAAGAAAGTTTGAAAATAGCACCAGTGACAGAGAAGTTAAGGAGTGATATGTCATCAGGAGAGATGAAGAATATGTAACTAGAAAAGCTTTGAGTATGACGATGGACAGATATAGAAGTAGAGGAAGATCAAAAAAGATATGGATGGACTGTGTTGAAAATGATATGTCAAAGGTGTGAATACTAAGGTGATATCTGATAGGTGAGAGTGAAAAAAGAAAACATGATGTGCCGACCCTATTTAGGTGGCATGAGGACAAGAAGATGATGAGGGGTTGGGGGATCTAGTTAGTAATTACATCCGGGTTATTTATTTATTTAACCAGAAAAGGTTTTGAAAAACTTATATAAACGTTCACGTAAGCGTGGGAGGAAGTAAGAGCATTTCTTATTTTTGCTGACCAGGGAGTGGGTGGTTAGAAATTATAAAAATTCTAGATATACAATACTTAAACAGCCCTAGACAATATCATTTTTACATACTTTTTTTTCGAACTGACTATGCTATTGACCTAGCAAGGTATTAACAGCTTCACCGGACTACTAAAGCGAGCGCTTGCGGCATTTAGCCGATTTTATTTGGGCAACTAGCTCAAGGGTACACGGCACACCTCGGCTCGGGCTGTTGCCTGATACATGTTATTCGCAATCTATCTGAGCTAACTTAAGCTAGGCTAAGTATTCAGGGGTCGAAGTGGGGATGGGGTACGATGAGGGGGGTACCTTGGAACCGCAGGGGGAGGATCACTAGGCGCAATACAGCTTCCTTGTGGAGTCTTAGCCTGCCCCCAAGACCGTAGTGCGTGGTGAAGAGCTACATCCTACTTGAGGTGGCCCTGTTGGCGTGGAACACTACGGCTCTAGGCTAGCGAGCCGATAAAAACTCCTGAGTGTGGTGTGTGAGCAGCGCACTCAGTTCCGGGCTAGGGCGGAGGAGAGTTCATTCTGTACCCCATCGGCCTAGTACCGGACAGCGGTTGGCGGGTTGGTGTTTTAACCAATCCCAGCAGGCGTGCTGCGAACTTGATAACGAAGAAGACAAAATGAAGGCAAAGTCGAAAAAAATACTACCCCAGGAGGGTACCGCTGCCTCGGGTAGCGGAGAATCCCTCCCCGAGCCTCCAGGCTTGGGCTGCCTCACGTTTTGGGGGGGGGGGGGGGGACTACTTTGCTAGCTACTAAACCACGGACACGGCAAGGATTACGGACGAAAGATTCCAGAAAACAAAAGACGACCATGGAAATCGCAGCACGGATTTTTGAGCTCTCGTATGAGCTACTAGAAGATGCAGGGGAATTAGACTACCAGTCGGCACGAGCTAGTGAGGGAAGCGACAGCTCGGTGGATACGGATGCTGAGCTGACAGTGCTGGCACGACGTTCTCCTGCCTATAAGAGCAGAGGGCGCGGCATAAAACCGAGAGGTCGGCCTCCGACGACGAGCCATTGTATAGGTGTGGAGCATCTTCTTCAACTGGAAAAAGTAGAACTCAGAGCAAAAACAGAACAGGAGATAGAACAGGAAATAGAGATGGCGGTGATGCGAGTGCGACAAGAACGCGAAACAAAGAAAGCCACAGCTACCATAAATACCGGAGAGGTACTGATGCACGAATTACGCAACAGAGTGCTTGGAGATGTCGAGGTGATTTCATGTGTCACCAAGAAATCTGGGCACTTACAGGGTGTTTGTGTAAAGGCTCTGAACGAAGCTCCCGCCTCCATCATAGAAGCGGTCAATGAGGTGTGAAGCCGGAGTACCTACTGGGTATGAGCTGGAAAAACTCCAGGCAGCCTACGAAAAAGTAAAGGAGGAAACGTTCGTCAACAGGCGGAGTTGGTTAAGCACCGAAAGGAGCTGGCTGAGTTAAGGAAAGAACTCATCTCGGTTCGAGCGTTAGCGAAGGCACGTAATGCTGTGGTGCCTAACGTTGCTGCTGGTGCGGCTGTTGATTGCCCCTCTGCACAACCAACTGAAAACCGAGAGAGAGCAGAAACCCCATCTCTACCCCAACGACGGGGAGGCAGAACACGAGCTCAGGACGCCTCACTGTTATTAGAGAAAAAATTTGATGAAATAGCGCAATCACTATCCGCGCAAATAGATGGACTAATAAGAGCGCGTCTTGGAACCCCTGGGTCACCTATTTCAGCCTCAGTTCCGGTGAAGAAAAGAGTGAGAAAAAAGAAGACGCTGGCAACGCGGGAAGCAGAAATGCAGGGACCAACCACCTCCGTGTCTGCGATAACGGCGGAAAGAGTGGGCTGGACAACAGTAGAGAAACGACGTAGAGATGGGCCAAGTACCAAGGCAAGGAACCCTCAGCCAGAAGCAAATCCCACCAGAATTGCGGTCCCTCGTTCGTTAGTTGTAGTCCTAACACTTCTGCCAAAGGCAATAGAGAGTGGAATTGATTACAGGGCGGTAGTGTTGCAAGCCAAGAGTAAGGTGTACGTAGCGAGTCTCGACATACCGTTCCTTAGAATCAAGGAGACTGCTGCGGGTGCTCGTAAGATTGAAGTGCCTGGAGCAATAAGCTCAAATAAAGCAAACCGCTTGGCCGAACGCTTGAAAGCAATCTTTGATGATAACTTCGGGCAAGATATGGTCCAAGTCTCCAGGCCCACCAAATGTGTTGGAGTCCTAATTTCAGGCCCGACGATGCAACTACAAAAGAGAAAGTAATGGCCGTGGTGGCTGAGAAAGGAAGTTGTTCTGTGGAACATATCCAAATGGAGAAGTACGTCGGACTGCACATCGGTCTGAAACGGTAGTACTCCGGTACCCAGTTACAGCTGTAAAGGCACTTGTACAAGATCGTAGGTTAATGTTCGGGTTCGTAGCGGCGCAAACTAAGCTATTACGACCAAAAGAAGAAAGATGTTTCCGTTGCCTCGAGACAGGGTATCTAAGGCGGCAGTGTACTGTGGAAACTGATCGTAGCAAATTATGTTTCAGGTGTGGCAAAGAAGGCCACAAGGCTACAGATTGTTCTGCGGCACCGCACTGCCCACTATGTGCGGATGCTAAGATATCGGCTAAGATTGGAACCATGGCTTGTGGCTTCCTAGGCAAAAAAGGACAAAGGGTCCTCAAAAAGATAGGAGAGCAGATGACGGCGGCTATCGAAGCCATGCCGAGACCTCATGTGGGGGCAAGGAACATGGCGGACGCAAAGACCAAGTCTTAGGATGGCCTGCAGATTCCTTCAAATCAACCTCAATCACACGGTGGCGGCCCAAGACCTGATGATGCAGACCATGGCTGAGTGGTTTCAGAACCATACTTTGTCCCTGATAGAGACAACTGGTCTGTGGACCAAACACGCTTCGCGGCAATTGTCACGGATGAAACCCAACCTGCTACCTTACTAGTTAAGGGTGCAGGCTTTGTTGGGGTGCAGTGGTCCGAAATGGTGATCATTAGCACCTATTTTTCACCGAACACAAGCTGAATTTGAGATATTTCTCGATCGTCTTGGCTCCTTCATAGGAAGTATTTCGCCCCGATCTATGATTGTAGCGGGGGATTTCAATCCAAAATCCGCAGCATGGGGATCCCGAATCTATGATTTGAGAGGTAGGACTCTGCATGAGTGGGCCCTGGAGATTGGCGTCTGTGTAGTCAATCAGGGCATTACTTCCACATGCGTCCGGCAGCAGGGTAGCTCAGTCGTAGATATCACTTTCGCTTCCCCTGATGTTGCACGCCAGATTCAAGGTTGGAGAATGCTAGATAATGCGGAGACGCTTTCAGACCATTTATATATCCGATTCGATGTCCGACAGTCCACACCGCAAGCAGTCCTGAGTAGAGGAGCAACAAGAGACAAGTGGGCAGTTAAGAAGCTCGATCCAGAAAGACTGTCCGAGGCTGCCATTGCGGCATCCTGGTCCTCCCAGAAGGACCTCTTAATATAACGAAGGAAACTCAATGGTTTCAGAACGTAATGACGGGAATATCCGATGCCACCATGCCGCGAATACGAGCCCACACGACTAAGCAACAGGTTTACTGGTGGTCGGAAGAAATCGCGCTTTTGCGGGCTACGTGTATGGCCGTAAGAAGGCTACTAGTGAGACATCGCAGACTGCGCCAAGGCCGAACAGCTGCCATCGAAGCGCAACATCTCACAACCTACAGAGAGACGAAGAAAGCGCTTCAAGTCGCGATAAGGACTGCCAAAGCCAGAGCGAGAGCCGAACTACTGGTCACACTGGACAGAGACCCATGGGTGCGCCCTTATCGGCAGGTTCTGGGATACCTGCAACCAAGAGCCCCTCCGGCTATACAGTGTCTGCAACCAGAGTTCTTAGAGACGATTCTCTCAGTGTTATTTCCACGAGAAGCTAGACACACACTACCATTTGGAGCTTGGTCACCAGCGATAGAAAGAAATGATCGGAACGAAATACCTACCTAAAGAGCTAGATGCAGCGGTGAGACGTCTTCGACGCAAAAATACAGCACCAGGTCCGGATGGAATCCCTGGACGAGTATGGGTGATTGCCCTGGAATTCTTGGGGGAAAGACTCAGACAGCTCTTCAGGTCCTGTCTGGATGCTGGCATTTTCCCTTTGCAATGGAAGCTGGGACATCTCGTTCTACCTAAAAAGCAAGGTCGTCCAAGCGACTCTCCATCGGCCTATCGCCCAATCGTCCTTTTGGACGAGGCAGGGAAGATTTTCGAGCGGGTTATTTCCCGTGGACTCCTGGATCAGCTCTCGCATACCGCACTCGGAATTTCTGATTCGCAATACGGGTTTCGAGTAGGTCGATCCACAATAGATGCAGTCATAAGGGTCAAAGACCTCTCAAACGAGGTAACTTCTCAAGGTGGTGTGTTACTTGCGACATCGCTGGATATTTTCAACGCATTTAACTCTCTGCCTTGGGAATGTATCAGACAGGCCTTAAGGCACTTTTGAGGTTCCGGCTTACCTCTGTAGGATAATTGGATCATACCTAGAGTCCAAGTATGTTACATGGGTGCGCTCGGATGGCAACAGATCCCAGAGGGAAATGTTGTGCGGTGTTCCACAAGGGTTGGTCCTTGGGCCACTCTTGTGGAATATCGGTTACGACTGGGTGCTACGTGCAGCACTCTTACCGGGAGCGTCTACGATCTGTTACGCAGACGACACTCTGGTGACGGCCCGAGGAAAAACCCTGAAAGACGCCATGAATTTAGCCACGGTGAGTGTGGCCCAAGTCATCAAAAGAATAAGGTGCATCGGGCTGAAAGTAGCTCTGCATAAAACTCAAGCCATCTATTTTTACGGTGCAGGTAGAGGCCCTCCACGCGACACTCACCTAACCATAGGGGAAGTCCACATTGCGGTAGCTCCTGACATTAAATATCTGGGGCTAACTCTGAATGGTTGATGGTCCTTTCAGGAGCATTTCCGCCAACTGGCCCCTAAAGCAATACGGACTGCTTTTACTCTAGCCACACTTCTACCGAATCTTGGAGGAGCCGGTTCAAACTGTCGTAATCTGTACATGAACGTGGTCAGATCCATGGTTCTGTATGGTGCACCTGTGTGGTGCGAAAACCTATCAACGGAAAACCGTGCAGTTATCCGTAAAATCCACAGGATTCTGGCACTCAGAACAATACGTGGATACCGCACAGTGGCATATGAGTCGGCATGCCTATTGACGTGTTCAGCACTATGGGTGCTGGTATCCCATTATCAGGTTCGATTATATTTTTGGTGTGTGATAAGGACAGGTCGAAGAGAAAGCATCGCCCCAAGAGAAAAGGAAGTCGAGAAAACGCGGTTGCAGGACAACATGATGCAAAAGTGGAGGGAGGCTTTGGAATCACCGTCCGCAGGGCGCAAAGCGATAGAAGCGATTTACCCTGTTTTGATGAATGGGTGAATAGAACTCATGGCTTGCTGACGTTTAGATTGGTGCAGATACTTACCGGACATGGATGTTTCGGTAAATACCTGCACCAGATCGCTGGAAAAGAACCGACACCACAATGTCATCATTACGACGAGTTTTTGGACACGGCACAACACACTTTTGGAGAGTGCGCGGCATGGGAGGGAGAACGCCATGCAATCAAAATGTTAATTGGAAGGGATTTGTCCTTCCCGACCGTAGTTAAGGCTATGTTCCGGGACGAGGCAGTGTGGGGAGCTGTCGCCTCATATTGTGACTCAATTATGTTGTAGAAAGAAGAGGCGGCGCGAGCCAGGGAAACAGATGCCAGCGCACTTGTGATACGTCGACGGGGTGCCAAGCGAGGAAGGAGGAGAGGTGGAGGCGACTTCCACCAAAGGCTGCCCTGAGGAAATCTCCTATGTAGGCTACGTAGGAATGGGGGGGTTAGGTTTAGGAAACCTCTGGCTTGCCTACTTACCGCGTAAGTAGACAAGACCAGGGGTTAGACGGGCGTAGTGCTTGTGTAGGTAGGTAGGTTTGGTTAGGGTTAGGGACGGTTAGGGTGGGGGATTTGGGGGGGGGGGGGCGGGAAAGGTTACCGTGGGCTGGGGGGACCTCGGGGTAAATCAGGCGGAGGAGGAGTAAACCTCGGTAAAAAATCATCACGGGGTGGCGGCGGAGCGGGTTGCCTCTCCGCTGTCAGCCGAACCCAGAGGGAAAGGGTCGGGGGGCCTGGACTCCCATTGCACGGGTTCGGGGAGCTGAGAGGCAGCTTTATAACCGGGTTGCCTCAGCTGGGTGTGACGTAGGAAGCGCCTGCTGCCGGGGGTGTTGCGGAGCTTGCTCACGCAACCCCGGGACACCCCCATAGTGCGGCGCAGGTTGTCGTGGAGTTTTAGCCGGTTCGAGTCGCCGTAAGGCCCCACCCCTGCGTGACTAGCACGTAGGTGGTGGGCGGTTCAAGTCGGGCTTCCCCCCAGAAACTTGCCAGTTCATGAGGAATTTCTCTCTACGTTAAAAAAAGAGGCTACATATTCATACTTATATGAGTTATAGAAACATATATGTTAAGCATACATACCTCGACAACTCTTATATGTATTTTGTGTCGGATAATTTTTCTAAACTATTTCAGTTCGAAATCGATCGAAAAAATAAAACTCTTCCACTTTCATGTGTAAGCATATATGCGTGCACGTGTATGGAGGTGATATGTGTACATTTTAGATACGTATAATATAAAATTTAATTTTGATTTGTTTCAAATTCTTGACTGTTCTTTGGGCAAATCCGAGTTACGGGTATATTCAAAGCTACATAAAAATTGTCGAAGACGATAGTTATATTTTTTAAAAATGCTATTCTAAAACTCTTATCGAATAAAATTCTATCTCAAAAATATCCGCAGACACTGAAAGGCTTAGTGCTTTATATTATCTATTCCAGAGAGTGATGAGAATTCGTCGAATACTGTTAATATTTGAACAGCTATCGATCGTCCGTTAATATTTTATTCCGGTTAATAGTTCAATTAAGAAATGTTGGACTCTCATTGTGGATATTTGTAATAATATACCTGACCCGACCACTCGTTGCTAATATTAAAAATTATAATCATTTATTTTCAAAATTAAAACATTAGGCTATCTATGAGATAGCTATAACTGTCGGTCCTACAGTTTTCTGTCAAAAAACTAATTTAAAACTTTATCTGTTCTCAACTGACGGAACTTTAAATAATAACAATAATCAACATTAACAATCCTTTAATTTATAATCACAAATATTGAGGCAATTAATCGCAATATCGATTATCGATAACGATTCATAAAAATTGTTTGAGTAGTTTTCGAGTTCATTGTGGACAAACATCATTATACTAGGTTTTATATATTAATTTTTTTTAATGGAATAATTTATTATTCGTCATACTAGCTTTTACTGCTGCTTCGTACACTGTAATATAGATTTGATCTATACGTTTAAGAACAGTACTTTATACCGGATGAAAAATATCTCTAAACCTTTATCCTATTTTGGCCATTCTTAATATTTAACGTCATTTTTCAAAGTCTTCAAATTTCGTACATATAAAAAAAAACCTTATGTACGGCAAAACTTCTTTCTTGATGTATGAAAACTGGAATTCTTAATATAATTAAATATTTACCAATCAAAATTGGTTTTAACTTATTTGGAAATGTAACAACACGATCAAAACTTGCAACTAGAAGAAACTTGCATTTGCATTTATAGTTATAATAATATTAGTAAGGATTACATCAGTAATATAAAGGTATTTTTTATGTGATATAACTAAGAAAAAGACCATTTATTTTAAGAGGAGCATATAAAAATGAAACATAAATAGCATTAAAATGAAACAAAGAAGGTGTAAGTTTTGTACTCAACCATCCGTGTACAAATATTTATAAAGCAAAGGACGGTATTGAACCACCGTGGGCAATATTTGAACAACAGTTTCGACAACCACTAAACGTGTATTTGCTTAGTTCGTTTAATGTCTAACCAAATGTAAAAGGCTTATTGAACATTCTTCTTAAATAAATCTACTATTCAATATTATAATGAATCGATTTCAATAGAAATATAATAATTTTGGTCTCAGCTTGGTGAAGATAATGTAATCAATCGAGATTAATATTGATAAGATATAATCTGATATCTTCTAACAATGTTTTAATTTGATTATCTATAGATTTATCGAATACTAGCCTCTACCCTGGACTTCGACCGCGTGGAATAGTTACCGTTTACGCAGCGGGAGCTCTCCAGCTCTTAAAACGATTTTGAAACATTCTTCTTTGGCGCTTCGTTTCTATTGGTCTTAGAGCGATAATGCCTTCCTCGATAAATTCGTAGTTATTTCGGAAAAAAAAAATCGATAAATTAGTTATCTAACACTGAAATAATTATTTAAATCGGTTCAATAATTCCTGAGATTAGCGTTCAAGCAAGCAAAGTCTTCAGTTTTATAATATTAGTATTGATTTTGTAGCATTATACTTATCAAACACTATATTGAGTTACGTAAACGTTGTGTTGAATAATGAATCTGGGCTTTTGATGCAAAAATAGTTACGTAAATATATATATTTTTAAATACTTGCCTGAATACCTATTACTTTTAAGTCGGAAAGCATCTATTAATGTTACATCTGATAGTCAGCCATATTTCTAGTCTAGTGTATACCTATTTTTGATAACCCAATCATCATTAGATGAAATTTCGAACAAATATTAACTTATAAACAAACCATTTAAATTACCACTTCGGTCTTATATAGTTTTTTGTCGAGTTGATCTTTCTGAACACTCACTTTGATTAGAAAAAATGTTTGGCTATTTTGGTACTTGTTCTTGTAACTGGCATTTACCGTTTTTTTTTTACTTTCCAAGTTTTCGATTACTTTCTCAAAGTAATTTTAAGTATAAAGGCGATATTTCTTTGGAAATTATATATCCAAGTTATTATTACTGACTCCTCAATTGAAGTTGTTACACACGAACCTTAAATAAAATATGTAGGTTCTAGCTTTGTTGAGTTTCGAGAGAAACTAAAATTACATTTTAAGTTACGCGAATTTCTGTCGGATTTGCTTCTACGCCAAATA
>JACEII010000071.1:1636564-1730800 GCA_014332785.1 Antheraea mylitta | reverse complement strand
TGTCTTTAACTTAAACATTATACAATCTTATTTGAAAACTAAACAAATGTAAGTTTCGTCCCATAAATGTAAAACCAAGATAAACTAATTATACACTAAGCATTAAACATAAAAGTATTATTAAATATATACAACTTATACACGTAGAAAACATAATTTAGAAACTGGTCGATTAACAATACTATCTTTACATTTTAAACTAACGGCTTCTGATATTATCGGTTTTGCCGAAAAACATGATACTTTTGTTGGAGATTTATCAGTAGCAAGTTCAGTTTTATAGTTTTCTGAACTTGCACTGTTAATCGTTTCTTTTTTATTATTCATTTTGACACAGTGGAGCATGGTATGATGCTTACCCTTACATATTCTACACAACAGATGGCTTCTACAAAATTTAATTCTATGACCAGAGTTTAAGCACCGGTGACATAAACGCTTCTGATATACAAATTCACGACGTGCTAAATCACCTTGCTTACTAAATTCCTCACAACTTTGAATGTGATGATTCTGATTGCAATAGATACAGTTGGCTGTTGATAAATGAAAGGAGTGTCGATTGAATAATGTAACATTATGATAAACTTTGGGCTTAATGTTTAATTTATGATCTATAAATTCAAGAGCCTTATACTTCGCCGTTAAAAACTCACTATATTGTCTTAAATTAGGCAGCTCTTCTGATGAGACATCGCTCGACACTTTAAGTTCCCATTCTTTTCTAGATTCGTGATCCAGTTTTAAACTTAATAAATGAATTATAATAATGTCCCAGATAGTAATATCAACACCATTGTTTTTAAAAGCGTTAAGACATTTTGTTGTTGTGTTCAATAAGTCTTTCATTTGCTGTGCAGACTCATGTGTAACTCTTCTTTGGCTCAGTAACCTATTTAAAATTTTATTTGCTAAATACCTTTTATTATTATACCGCTTTTCCAATGTTTCCCGACAAATCGAATAATTAGCATCCTCAACTGCGATATGTCTTTGTAGCTGTTCCGCTTCCCCGGTCAAATAACTTTTTAAGTAATGCAATTTTTGTACATTACCTAATTTACTTCTGTTGTGTATAAGTGAAATAAAAAGATCTCTAAATGTAGGCCACTCTTCGTATCGCCCTGAAAATTTAGGAATTATAATCTTAGGTAAATCGATTGTTTCGCTCTCTCTGTTAATATTACCTATGTTACTATTGTTGGCTACTCCGAAAGACTCTATATAATCACAAACGTGTCCTTTTACTTCTAAATATGATTCCTCGGCCTTATCAAACAAATCATTTATAAAATAATCTGTGGCCTTATATTGTATCGAATCTAACTCCTTAACTATATCGTTATGATTTGATATAAATGCCGACCACAACTTTTCTAAATTTTCTAGTCTAGCTTTAGAATAGTTTACCGTCTTTTTATCTTCGCTACATTTTTTGAAATTACTGTCAGCTTTGACAATACGTTCATACAAATCTTTTTGAAGTTTAATTATGTCTGCCATGACAACAACTATATGAGAACTAAAACGAATACCTCTGGATGCAGCTCACAATCTATCCGAGGTACCTATACTAATAAAACACAACAAATAATAACAACTATAGAATAAATTCCCCTACTAAACCAATATTGTGAAATTAATAAAAACTACAACACACAAACAACTCGAAAACATTCACTGTCCGCCTGTAACCGTCTTTTGTTGTGACGTCACCACTGAGTAGCTCTCGCACACTGTTTCGTCCGTTGTTGATGGTCACAAACAGTTCTCGTAGCACCTTTAACGTAACGTTACCGCCGAGCACCCTCGCACACGATTCCGTCTACGTCCGCTGTTTCCCAAATGGTCTTGCTCTAGTAGTTCCGTTGCTATGTCACCGCCGAGTACCCTCGTTCACGGTTTCATCTTCTGGTTTACCAATTTCACCCTGCTCCCGTCGTTGCGTGACGTCTCCGCTGAGCACCCTCGCACACGAATTTGTCTTACGCCAATTATCACCAACGTCGACTACTCTGATATCTTTTATCTCCGCGACCTTACCGCCGAGTACCCTCGAACACGGTTCCGCCTGCCGTCGATGTGCTTCCCGATATCGGAGTCCGATGGTAGCACAGTCCTATTTCCCAATAGTATAGTTGGGCAAATAAGAACCCTTCTAGTAAATATCCGGCTGTCGAAGGACCAAATGTTTAATTTCTCAAGGTGAAATGTAGTAAAATCTAATAAAATACGTTTAAACAAGATATAAAAGCTATATTGCACTTTTTCACATTTTTACGATCGTTCTGAATGACAATAATAATATTCTTTTCTTTATTTAAATCAACCGCCAACTTTTTCATAATAACAATGAGGTTGATTCCTCTACACAAACTTCTTTTGTATATTCCATATTTCAACATTCTCGCCCACCAAAGACAAGGTTTATACTTGTCTTTAACTTAAACATTATACAGGTATAAAACAAAGAGTGACTCTTAATATCTAATTACTCTTTTTTTAATTCATTCCCCTTTTACTTCAATTTCATTTGATATTAATTAACGATGGTAAATACCCTAAATCTAGAGAGACTGGCTTTAACGTTTAAGTATTTAAAAGAAACCTATATATACTTGATGACAAACTATCAAATAGAAGGTGGTAGCGAGGGCTTGGGGACTACGAATAGGTGTTACCACCATGTCTATGGTTTTATCACAGTACATTCTACACCGAAAGAATCCATGCTGACCATCGAGGCATTACCAGTTCCAAGATTATCCAAAATAGTATAACAGCAATCGATAATATTAGTTTATTTTTTTAATTTAATATTAAACGCAGGATCTAATAAATATTGTCTAAGTCGGATGTTAAATTTTAAGCTAAATATTATGTTACAGCAAGAAAATACGTTCTTTTTAATTTTTAAGTACCAAAACGCTTTTGTTGTCCGCTCAGGTGCGTTACGGGTTAATGTATAGATCAAACGTAATTTATGAAGCCGTAAATGCTTTTAGGTTTCCCTCAGGTATAGTCTCCATTTACGCTAAAGCTGAACGACCAAACGGTCCTGTGGAATAAAAAGGCATTTTGCTTGAGTGCTAATTCCTACCAGGGCTCAAGTGATTTTTAAAGCAATGCTTCTGACATTTACATCAAATAATTGGCGTTTGTCATCCACTTAAATTTCCGGTATAACTGTACACCACTTCATTAATTTTAGGTAATATTGATTAATCGGACATATTGTTTAAATGCTCATACTGGCATCACAATAGACAAGCAAGCCTCTAAACTAATATGTTTCCTTCCTCTTACAATATTGGGACCTCCAAAAAAGCGTGATAAGCCACTTTTACAGATCATCATGATAGCGGCGAATGTTTTTTTGCTTCTGACACCTATTTTCTCGAAATGATTACGCTATTAGTCTAGTAAGGCCTTAACAGCTTCACTGGACTACTAAGGCGAGCGCTTAAGGCACTCAACAGATTTTATTTTGGCAAGAACTTCAAAAGTGTATTGCACACCTCGGCTTGGGCTGTTACTATGCAAATCATGTAAGCTATAACGTAAGCTAACTATTGATACATATATGAGTTGTTGAAATATATATGTGTACCAAGCATACATACCTCATTAACTCTTACATGTATTTCGTGTCGGAGCTTCTTGACACTATTATATATGTAGCGTACTTTATTTTCCAACGGGTAATGTGCTACTGTTCAATCATTTTGCCGAACAAAGAAAAAAAGATATAGCAGTCATAAGTTCTGCCGATAAAGGTGTAAACTCAAAACAATGAATTAAACGGGTTCTCTTTTAACTACTCATTAATCATATTGTAAATTAAAATATTTTAATATGATGAGTTGCAAAATATAAATATTACATGTACACTGACCGCTATACTACGCGTCGGTCATACTTACCGGCATTTTGTGACGCGAAATTAAAAATTTATCACCTGATCTAGATCACAAATTGATGACAAAAAGAAGTTTATACTTAAAAAATATAATAAAATAGTCACAGCCCAAGACTTCGTTCGCGTGGAATAGTTAACTTGGGCTAACACTAACAGGCAGCGGAAGCTCTCAAGAGGGAAAAAACCGCGATTTTCAAACACTCTTCATTGATGCTCCTTTCCTATTGGCTTTAGCGTGATGATATATAGCCTATAACCATCCTCGATAAATGAGCTATATACCATTTTTCAAATCGAACCAGTAGTTTCTGATATTACCCCCTACAACGTCACAAACTCACAAACTTTACCTCTTTATAATATTAGTTTAGATTAAAATGAGTTGCAGATTGACTTATAACTACTACAATCGAGTTTTTGGCGGGATTTTAGTCTGTCATGTTGTGGATTTTATATTTTATTCATAATCTTGTGTTATTGGACTCTATATTTTGTAAATTTGGTGGTGAATTACGTAATATAGTTAGTTTATTGTGCATAAGTGAAGTGAATAGAAAATAATACCACGGAGCATGAAATTCTGAGATGCCACAAAAACTCCCTAGCAGGTTCTAACAAGGGATCCACCATCTTGTTAGAATATTGACTCACACGACGCAATATTGAAGTGATTGCACGACGTTTGTAATATTATCGACTACGTGACGATGGCAGTAATAATCTGAAAGATTAATTGCCAAAAATAAAGTTACAAAAAAAACTACTACAATCGATTACACATATTTCGATATGTCACAGATTATCGTCACTGCGGTGTTAACTCTTGAATAAAAAGAAAAAGAAAGTAGCATGGAAGCGGTATAACGCGTTTTCTTTATGTGACTATTTCTATCAGTCCATTTCTACTGTAACCTACGCTAAGAAACTTCGTTTTAAAAAATCTGCTCGAAGTGGTTCGTTTTGGAATCAACCTTTGTATTACCCACGACCTCAGTCACCGTAGTTATAGGATTGAAATAACCATCAGATAAAAATTGTGTTTCGTGAAAAACTAAGCTATCCGTGAAAAAAGGCATTATTGTATTACTCTGATTAAGTTTAATATCATAATTAATGCGAACAAAATTGCGGGCAGTCACTGTTATCGTATAATTGCACGTCATAATAATACTGTGACAAATTATTTTTATTCAGCAATCGCTACAAGTTATAAGAATTAGCGATTTAAGGAAATTTTTCTCAGTCATTTCTATGTTAATCGCTAGATACGTAACGCAGTACATTTTTTTTACTCTTAAATATGTTGAATTATTGTTAATTCATTGACTTATATTTAAGTAAAATCCGTATAGAAAAATTGAGCCGTCACGGGACGACTGGCTGATGTGAAACATCGTTATTGTTCGAATTAAACGAATCTCAAATTCTTGAATTTTCAAATTACACTATAGGTACGTGAGCTCAGTCCGGCAAGAGAGATTACGCACAGTCGCTTGCACATGGCATGCCATCGCCATGTATTACTAATATCACCACGCCAAAGCAGGTTTACCCTTGCTATAGATGTTTCACATCAAAAACACATCTGTTGCATTGAAACTGTACGGCGCGTTGTTCTACCACATTCACATACGCACTTACAGTTCGGCCTTACTCGGTAATATCTCGGGACTCGTTACTCTGTTAATTCGTCCTTAGCTCCCTAAATCTCGAGCGACAGTAAACGTCGCTTCTGGCTTTTCTCTTTTATTAGCTAGTTGTCCATCACTTCCTATACTTTGTATGGTAATTGCTCTGCACCAAAATGTCGTGTATATTTTGATATACTCAGGATCTTGGAAACGGCGTCAGCGATTTTTGTGAAACTTAGTATTGTATTGGTTTCGGGGACTATAAATCGATCTTGCTAGATTTCATTCATAGAATTTTTTTTTGTTAAGAGTTTTCAGGCAATAAAAACATATAGCTAGAACATAAAAGTAAATTTCACCACCGCTGTAAAACGAAAAAAAAAAGAAAATAGCTCAGATGGAAATCGGCTTTGTAAAAAAAAAATCTAATTATGTGAGGCAAACCTAACAGTTTATTTTAATCAATAAAATAATCTTATTATTATAATTATACGACAGATATCTTTTTAGTATTTTGATATCATTTGTAGGGCCGTTTGATTCTGGTACAAAAACAAATAGTCTATTTGATACAAATACAAACATATTAGCTCCATACTATAGAATATTCTTAAATGTAGTAAGTACATTTTCTCAAGAATTTAGGTCCTTCGAGCCAACCGGTCGTAAAACCGCGCTGTGTTTATGACTTGTGCTCAAACTGATAAATGTCTTCTTAGGTAGCGTCGCTTTATAAGTAATGATTGATTACCTTCGGTAACTTTTTGTCGCGAAAACCCGGTTTTTCATCTAAAGTAGAACGTTTGTTTTCAAAGGAATATTATTTTATATACCGGAGGCTAAAACAAAAGAGTGATTATAACTGCAATTGTATATCTTTAGCATGTTATTGGACTGTTCTTTAATCATTTGGCATTGACACACTGTTTTGAAATATATTCGTATTACAACATTCTGTTACTAGTCTTGGGCATTGTACCTTTCTAATTAATTATAAATTATCTCGATTAGCTCATTGTCAGTTACTAGATGTGCTCGCGGCTTCGCACGCCTTGTTATTTTCGTCTCATAATTTAATTATCACTCATATTCTATGATTTACATTATGTATTTATATATAAGAATGTTTATAGGTTATTGATTTTAGACTAAAATATACTTATTTTAAACAAATATCATTGAAAAGAGTTGAGTGTACCAAAATACTTCGTTTACACTTACTATTTTTTTTCCATTTCTTAAATTACTATTGAGCACCGAATTTACTATCTATATGCCACATACTGCCGCCCGAAGCACTTACAATAATACGCGGCTTTTCGCATCTCTATAAGATGCAAGAAGTTCTTATATTTGCTATACATAAGGTCGGTAGGTATGAGGAAAGGATTTTGCACCACTATCAGTAATAATCGAAAAATAAAAAATTATAATTGTATAATAAGGGGCAGGATTGCGAAAATAGTAACCCTTCACGGAAATGTTAAATTTCGTCGAAAAATATTAAGCAATCAACAAGTACAAAGCTGTCGGTGGGAAACGGATACTCACAACGTAAACTAGATGGCGATACCATCAATATTTTTTAAAAAATATTACAAGTTTTGTACCTATTCATAAAAATCGCTCAAGACGTTATTAAGTTAAATCCAAACATACAAACAGGCAGACACATATATTGTTAACTAGATTTTGCTTACGGTTTCGCTCGTAAATTTGGTATGTTGCTCAAGGATTGTATATTATTGCTAGACTAGACGGTTATGTCCTTTTCTGTACTCCTGACTATATATATGTATGCAAAGTTTCATGATGGTCGGTTGATTAAAGCGTGACAAACGAATGAATATACTCATTTTTACTAGTATATTATCCCTTTGAAAGTTAGAATGCCATATTAAACATAATATAGTAGTTTATCTCTTTCTTACAGGTGATATCGGCTGTCTCTGTCTTTTTCATCTGCATATCAGTGTTATGCTTCTGTTTGAAAACGCATCCGGACCTAAGAGTCGCGACGTACATCGCTTCAACTGTTATAAAGAATAGAACAGAAGATAATTCCACTGTGACAGAAACTAGACCGTTGCGAGACAACGGCCAGCCACATGTCGCCTTTTTCTACATAGAACTCGTCTGCAACGTCTGGTTTACTATTGAACTTTTACTTCGATCAGTGGTGAGTACGTTATATATTACTAAATAATTTAACTTTGTGGAAAATCTTATAAAGCTTTTTTTTAACAAAAACATAATAACATCTAAGTAATCAAATGTTTTTGTTGTTGAAACATGTTTAGGAGTCTTATAGAAAATGAAAAACCTTTGTCCTAAATTCTTATCTTGTCTAACAATTGTGACATCATTAGCCACACATAAGCAACTGTTAATTTGAAATTACTTGTATATTTCAAAGCATTTGCAAGTGCTAATTTGACACAACGTTTAATTACAAAATATTCATAGCTATAATTTGAAATTGCTTGTCTATTTCAAGACATTTACAACTGTTAATTTGAAATTGTTTGTATATTTCAAAGCATTTGCAAGTGTTAATTTGAAGCAACTTTTCTATTTCTAAATATTCGTAGCTGTAATTTGAAATTGCTTGTCTATTTCAAGACATTTACAACTGTTACTTTGATATTACTTGGCTACTCTAATATATTCGCAAATATTAATTTGAAATCGTTTGTCTATGATAACACAGATTTCATTGATCTCTTCGTATGCTAATTGTAGTTCTGAATCTTATATTTTTAATCTGTAAAAAATGTTTATTGACTTTATATATTATACAAGGGCAACTATATAAAACAAAGGATGTAATATATTCTGTTCTTGTAATCAAAATTTACGTAATTGAATAACTAAAATATATAGAAGTGAGATTGCTCAACTGGCAACCTTATTCGACAATGCTACAGTACTAACGACAATATATAATACTTCAGTTGCACTTACAGCTCCATACGTATTTAATATTATTATTTATGTAGGATTTTTTTGTAGGAAATAGTTCAGTTACAATACAATTGCAACAAATACATATTATTTTGATACTCGTCGTCTTAATATATACGTATATATAGCAAATAAACAATACGATATATAAATCTTTTCCATGGAAAAACCATTAGGTTTGCCCATTTTCCTGGTGAGCATGTATACATTGTAAGTATTTAGTACACTATTTACATGTTTTTGATAAAATTTACACTATTTAACCCCTGGACTGTTCAAAACTATTAAAGGTTTAAGCTCCATACAAACTAATCTAGACCACATGAGGCTGCAGGTCAATAGACTGTTGCCAGCATACGCTTAAAAAAACTTGATTTATTATAAAATTTTGAAGAATAATAAGTTATTTTTGTAAAATCGTAATTTTTATATAAAATATATTTATTTTTAAATTATTTGTTCATTTAAACGACATTTTTTTACTAAACTGTTTACGATGTCGTGAATTAAAAAAAAAATGAAAACTTTATATCTGCCATTGCCATTTTGAGATCTGGGATTTTAAAAAACAGCCGATGGGGGTTTAAAGAAACTTTTATTTTTTCGATAATATCGCAGATTAGCTAGATGAAAACGACTTGTGACCTTAAGTTCTCTGGTGAACAAGGTGAAAAGTGCAATAAAGTACATTCAATTCATTCTTTCATTAATTTATTGGTCAAACGATTTCGATGTTTATCAATCTCAAATGTATTTAAAAACATGAATTTATACATACACGTAACAAATAGGCATCTGTCACGTACCCAGCGTATAATAATCCATCAGTATTATTCTAACAAATCCATCCCATTCTCTTAAACTGCATTATGTTATTAGATACGAATTGTATTTTGGCAGTTAGCCAGTAAAGTCTCATTTGGTTTTACAAATAAAATAAACAGTTTGTCGTTCCATCTGACATGAATATTAGCGATGGGATATTGGTCTTTACTTTGCTGTTTTTAGTTATATTTATGTACGTCTGTACCTAAACGAATATTAACTAGGATATAGAAACTTTAGTATATGTCAAGAGGATGTAGTCTCATTAATATATCATCTGTTACAAAGATCAATTTTTAAAAAGAAACATGTTTTCCATCACTTTAATTTTTTTTTTATATCATGTCTGCAAACAGACAAATGGGAAAACTGATGTAAAGGGACAATCACCGTCCATAGATACTAGCAACACCAGGGGAATCGCAAGTGCGGCGCCAGCCTGTGTTTGGGGGAGGGTTCGAGGGAAGAAGGAGCGTAGGGAGGTGAGTTTATGGCGCTCTCGTTGACCAAACGAAATGCAACAATGCAAGCACTGCTACTTCAGGTCGGTGTTGCTGTCTGTCGTGTAGTTGTACCCTGGATGAGCAGAACCATTCATGCTGAAACCAGGAATAGTTTCAGCGGGGCTCTACCACCTCGTAAATATTTTCAGTAGGGGTAAAGCGAAAGGCGCTCTGCAGAGTATCCAAGGCCAATATGGCGGCGCCCATGGCTCAATTCAAAATGTTTCAATGATTTGAATAAATATTTTGTTCAGTTTTTTACATGCGTAACAAACTAACTCTCCCATATTATAATATCGCTATACTGTCACAATTAGTAACTCAAAAAATCACCTTTTGTCAGAATTCATGAAAATTTGATTTTCTCGCTATCTACTGAAAGTTATTTTAAACCATGCATTTTTTTTATTAGAATCTACATGTTATAGCGCCACATCGTCACCTTATCACTCTTTCTAGAAACTAAAAATGATGCAATATTGGTGGGAGATAGAAGTCGTTAGTAGTTCATTAATAGTTGATTAGAGCGCTATTTCCCGCATCAGTTTAGAGATATTTTTATAACTGTGTTACTGAGGTGTAGGTTTATCAATTTTTTTATTAAAATTAATTAAAATATAAATTGACACAATTTTCGAGTTAGGGTTGTGTTAATAGCTATATAGTAATAAAAAAAAAAAACAATTATAATTCATTAACTCATATTTATTCATTAGCATATACATTTTTATCCTATACAATAAAAGAAACTGTCTGTAAATGACCTGAAGGCGAGTGATAACCGCAGCTTTTTTTTTTCGATATGACTACGCTATTGACCCAGTAAGGTCTTAACAGCATCACCGGACTACTAATAACCGCAACTAATGATTGTCATGTTGAATCTGGAACAAAGCAAACCATTTTATCAATAGAACTTTTACATAAAGACGCGCGGAAGTTGTCAGTAATTTACTTGGTTCTATTCAACGACGGAGAACTGAACGGGAACAATTAAGTATTAATTATGAGTAATGTAAGGCGGTTGTTCTCCTCGTTCGCAGAGATAAAGTGCCACTTTAATATCAGAATATAAGCAGATGTTCGCTTTTAAGAGGATCTATTTAGCGTTGAAATTTATCATCAGAAATTTTATATAAACAGTTTAATTATCCAATATAAAATGTTATTTTATTAGATACTTCAATAAACACGATTACAGTATAAAAACATAATACACAAGACATACAAAATACTAATTAAATCTAGAAGGACGTCCGCTCTCTACAACAGCACGACGCATAATGACAAAATAGCTTTTTTTTTCTCGAACTGACTACGCTATTGGCCTTATTTGTGGCCTTTACAGCTTCACCGGACTACTAAGGCGAGCGCTTAAGGCACTCAGCCGATTTTATTTTTGGTAACTAGCTCGAGGGTGCTCGGCACACCTCGGCTTGGCCGTTACCTAGAAAAAACCCGATCTGTCCTAGCTAATTTATGCTAAGCTATACATGTATCCATTTTTGGATCATACAATCAAAAATTGCATGATACAAAAACACAACATGTAATTCGGAAAGAGATAAACTAAACCTACTCGATTCAGTTCGATAAGGGAAAAAAAGTAAACCCTTCCACCAGATGTGTAAGGTTCATGTCTGATTATCTGTGTATGTGTATAATCGATGTGGTGTATACTGTATCGCAATAACAACATCTCTGCGCCCACCCGGGTGGCCTCGAACAAAGATGCTGCCAAGACAACGCGGCAAAAAGTGTGCGGGTATAAAAACGAGAGCTCTCTGCCCGTGACGCACGAGACAAGGATTCGCGATGTGACCGGCCACAGAAAAATTAAAAAGATCGAATTTGCAGTTTAAACGAACAGCACCGGCGCCAGTATCCAAAAATAGAAAAAATGATAATGTTTGACGATTTTAGGGGAAGATAGACGTAAACACACGGGTTTACTCTATCTTATATTGAGAATGATTACTATTATTTAGAAACGGCGGCGCGCGCGAGCCGTTGGACTTTAGCCGCAATGGCGGGAAATTTCACGATCGCGCGAATGGGGCCCTGTTTCGGGTCGTTCGCGACCTCGTCATTAGCAGAGATCTCCGAGATCTCATAAAAAACTAAGAGCTGGGCGGACCAGTCCATGCCGGATAGGATGACTGCGGTGTCGGCCTGCGAAGGTTTCGCCGCCTGGAGTCTGGGGTCAAGTCGCGCTGCGATCTTGGATGTCCACGGAACTGGAAGGGCCCACGCAAGGAGGGGGGTCGCGTGAGGCGCGGGTGCGGGTGCTGCCGGTGCGCGAGACGCGCGCGGCATGTTCGGAAAAGCCTCTCTAGAGTCGAGAGGCGGGGATCGGTGACGGGATGCCGCAGCAGACGCCCTGGAGGGCACGATCTGCCTGGGGTATCGAGGCTGTTTTGTGTGCGGGGCGCGCGGACAACCGCGATAGTTCGCGGTATGACCCACGTCGCGGCACAAAACACAAGTCGGAGGATCGGAGGAGTCTTTTGTGCGGGAAAATTCCGAAGTGGAATGTTCGCCGAGGCACTTAACGCACCTAGAACTCAGGTAACAGTTAAGTGCGGAGTGTCCGTACTCCTGGCAGTTGTGACACTGCGGGGGTACGGACGTTTTGCGCGGCGGCTCCACGGTGATGCCGGAGAGGCCGCAGAGGGTCGAAAGATTGAAGAGCTTTTTGCCCTCGATGTTGCGTTCAAGAATGATCAGCACCATGTCATAGGGCACTCTAGTTCGGGAGGATCGCATGCGGTGGACTTCTTTCACGGGGAACCTCTATTCCCGGAGGTCTTCGTGAATATCGTTCTCGAGAATTTGGGTGGGGACTCTGTGTATTACTACGCGTAACATGCACTCTTCTTCGAGCGCATGCGTGTAGTACGCAATATTCTTAGCGCGCGAGAAGCGCGTAAGATTGCGATGTAGAAGAGGGGTGTCTACCTTTACCTGAATACCCGTTTGGGTACTCACGGCAGAGGCGATCGGGATTTCCGCTGCCTCCAGCAGATCGGAGATGTCGAGCCACGTCGCCTTGTCTTTGATCGTGACGGGGGGAGGAGGACGGGGCTTCTTATTCGAAGCTGCGGAACCCGCAGCTTGCGAAGAAGCCGGTGCAGAGGGCGTGGGTGTCGTCTTTGGCACTTTCGCGCCATTGACGTTGGAGATCTTCGAAGGCTTAGCGCCTTCGGTGTCGGAGAACGGGTTTGCGCGCTTGTTGCGCGGTTTGGGGTTGCGGGAGACGACGGTGAAGCCGTCGTTCCCGGGGGGGTCTTGCTCCATATCAGAGCATTCCTCGTCCGAAGAAGAGGAAGAGGTAGAGGTAGGGGCAGAGGGGGGTGCTCTCGGAGGACTGAGGGTCCTTCAAGAGCGCTGCGAAAGAGTTCCTATCGAGGACATCTTCCGCAGCGGAAACGAGCGACGGGATTGGACCGCCCTTGAAATAATCGTCCGATTCACTACAGAAGCGGTCGTATTCCGTGATAATGTCTGGACATAATTTAGAGACGAACTTCCGAAAGCGCGCGGACTCACGCTGTTCGGAAGTTGGAACAGAGCCATATCGGGACCTGAGGAGGGGTGCGGGCCGAGGGAAGACATTTGAAACCTCCCTGCCAGAGGGGCAGGGGGGCGCGTCTTTTTGAATTTAATGGACTCCAGAGTCCAGGCCAAAAGGAAACTGTGGGCGAAGTGCAATGCCTCAAAGGGGACCTACAATGCCTAGGGGGAAGCCCTAGCACTTCTTTCTTCGACTGCTCGACGACACGGAGCTCGAACCACGGAGCGAAGCACGAAGCGCCAAACTCCTGGAACGCGAACCGGCGACTTGCAGCACACGGAGAACACGCAGAACGCACTAAAAAGTGCGGTTAAGATTGCACTGAAAAGTTTAGTTTGATAGGTTCTGAAAAGAACGCCTGCAATCAAACCCCAGGAAGGGATACAAGATCGCAAAACGCGAAAAACCGAACTTCCGATGTGAATACACGAACGCGTAAACACATCGCGAACACTGATCGAAAAATCGAACGAAAACTCTAACAAAAAATTTACAACGGAAGAGCACTACGCACGCGTCCGACCCGCACGGCGGCACGAATCGGAGTCATCGACAAAATAGATGCGCCATTACGCTTTTATTTTATGCAGTTTCTACTGACTTTTGTAAACTACCCACCGCGTCACAAATATTATAAAATTTTCATACTATGTATATATGGGGCTAATTGACTAACGTACAAATAATTTTAATAGCTCGTTAGTAAATTATCCTTTCCATAGTTTATGTTATTATCTTTGTGTTATCTACGAAAATTTTATCAAACAAAGTCACTTTTCGTATATGTCTGTGTCTATCGTTTACTGTGTCTTAGTAATTATTTATACATCAATATATTAAATTGCATATACTTACCTACTCTTTTGTCGTTCTTATCTCCAGCTTTCATTCAAATTACTATAACTTTTGATGAAGTGGACGGATTTTAATGAAACAAAGTATTAAAATGTTACTCAAGGATATGCTTTATGGTTTCAGTAGGGTGTTATCCTAAACACAGTGATTTAGCAGTTATGTGTGTTCAAGCAAACAGACAGACAGACATTTTTAAGAATGATTGAAATGTATTTTATCACTTATTCAAGACACCCGCAAAAATTTCTTTTTATGAAAATCGAAGAAGTTCTCATGTTAGATTTACATTATTATTATATGTATAAAAGAGGGGTGTAAGGGGTGTCAAATAACATCATAAGACTTGAGACACCCAAGCCAACCTCAACTGCACGTGGTGCATCCTGCTGAATAACGAACGAGTCAATGGCGAAAGCGCGGTGGTAGGGTTTTACAGCTTGACTGAGTCGCAACCACCATGTATATGGCGAAAAAGCCCGTAATAGTGATTCGCTTCTGCTGGTCGCGTTTCGGAATCAACCTGCGCATATCCAGCTTTTTGCAGGCCGGCATGATAGTGGCAACCGACGATGGATAGCGTGTCAATCGGTGGTCGCTATTATTTTTGGATTACACTGTGTTTACCATCAGGCATAGTGCAGTCATTTTGCCGTGCTACAATAAAAAAGGCATTTTTTGAAAACCTCAACCAAAATATCATAAAAGATTGAAACTTGAATCTACATTTAAATACAAGCGATGTTCTAGTGAAAATTTATGAAATAATAAAAAAAATACTCAATCAATATAATAATTAAACAGGGAAAATGCAATAATAAGTTATTTGTATAAATGCGAATACTCTATACCCATAGGATAAGCATTATGCATAAGTTAATTTCCTCCGAAAGTGCAAATTTTAATAAAGAAACTTCTTACGCGGCCTCCTGGTAACACACTAAGTACCGTTTGCTTACATTATGTTTGGATTCAAAACTTCCGCAGCACAACAAACTTCGCAATTTGTTTTAATAATAAATTCACAAACTTTTCAATTCCAAACCCGAGCATTATCTGAGCTGTGTGAGTTAAAACATTGTGTAAATAAAGTTCACGTAACGAGCCATGCTTCGAAAACAAGGGTATTTGTAAACACCTTAGCGTGTATAATCAGGCAATAGCAAAATAACTATATTTTATGTACACTTATCAAGTTCAGTGGGTACAAGCTTAACATGATGAACAACTTTTAATTGAGTCTCCATTTACCGACGTAGAAGTGTATACTTTATCTGGCATCTTTATTTTGATGCTAGATTAGATTCGAGGCAAATTACTGAGTAATAACCATTTATCTATACCTTTTGCTGCAATTCATTTCTCAACAATCACCGTTCTTGAAGGATTCTTCTTTCTTTGATTAATTTTCTTGAATTCAGCGAAATACATTTTTAGGCTATTTATTATGTTCCAATAAAAATATATTAAAACCCTTAGAAAAGAAAAGGACGTGCTCTAAAGATTTTTTTCCTTAACCTAAAAGTTAAGTGCGAAACGAATTAAAATACTTTTTACTAGTAATAAAACTAATCAAATCAAATGAAAATAGAAACACAGATGCATCATTTGCTTTATAGATATTGTTTTAATTTCACTAAAAACTTTTTAAAAGAAAACTTTTGTACACCAGCGAATTTTATACCAACGATGACAGTATACTGTTGCTTGTATACGCAAGTTTTAACATTACAATACCGAATACAAAGTTAAGAATAAAAGTTATAAATTCTTTGTATATTTCAACATATTTATTTGTTTACTTGACAGATAATAACTTCAGTAAAACGACAGTTAGTGTACGTACTTAGGATAAATAACTCTCTAATATAATTCCCAACAACATTACTACATTGAACCAAAGATTACCAATATGACCTTTAAAATTTTTTGCAACTGGTCTAAATGATGAAAATAAGCGTATGGAAACCGTCATAATATCGCACAAAAAGGTGAATATTTGCTTGTGCTTAATTCAGTAACAACATATAACAGCGATGGTAAAACTTGGTGAATCTGCTGTGACCCCATTGCGATTTAACTTTGATGTAAAATAGCAATACCTGTGCCTGAGTAGTAAACACTGTATGTTGATCCATATACTTTAATTGGCAATCGTGCACTAACGGAGAAACTATTTGAACTGAGTATGTATGATCTTATAACCGTTTAACTACTGAATTTAATAAATTTGTTTGAGGGTGTAGTATCTGTATCGCTCAAATATAGATGTTTTTGGATATAATATTAATAAAGAAGGTATTCATGTCATTAAAGATAATATTGAACCTGTATTACAGTTACCCCCACCGAATAATATCACAATACTGAGATCATTTCTAGGTAAAATAAATTATTACTCCAGATTTTTAAAATATATGGCAACCATTCTGGCTTCCTTATATGAATGTACTAAATTAAGTAAATTTAAATGGACAGCAGAGTGTCAGCAATCATTTGAATTGATAAAAGAAAAACTAATGTATACTCAAAGTTTGAGACACTATGAACAATCTTTACCTCTGATTTTATCATGTGATGCATCGGCTTGTGGTATTAGTACAGTTTTATCAAATCGTAGTCCTGATAATATTGTTAAACCTATTGCCTTTGCTGGTAAAAAGTTAAATGATACAGAAAAAAGATATAGTGCACTAGATAAAGAGGCTTTGGCCATCATCTTTGGTGTTACAAAATTTTATAATTTTGTCTATGGAAGGGTATTTGAACTTGAGACAGATAGTTCAGCTCTTGTGAGAATTTTTGGCCCAAATAAGTGTATTCCAAAGATGGCCGCAAAACGGTTACATCATTATGCTATATTTCTTTCAGCATTTTCATATAATATTAAACATATCCCTACTCACAAAAATCCTGCTGATTATTTAACTAGATTTCCATTTGAAAATAAAAATAGCCAAAATATTAATGAACAACTTACAGTATGCACCAATTACATAGACAGTTCTAATACTAAATTAATTAATTGGGAAACTATCGAAGCAGAAACTAAGAAAGATTTATTATTGTCAAAAATATTAAGATATAGTTATGATGGTTGGCCTGATTTTAGTTTTATTGATCCAGAAATAAAACCATTTTATATAAAACGGAATGAAATAAGCATTGATAGAAATTGTTTGTTTTGGGGGCATAGAATAATTATTCCTAACTCTGTAAGGAATGAAATTTTAACTGAACTACATAAAAGTCATTTTGGTAGTAGTAGAATGATAGATATTGCTAAGTCTTATTTTTGGTGGCCAAAACTAAATGAAGATATTGTTAATGTAACAAAAGAATGTGTTAATTGTTTGTCATACAGGAATACTCCTCCACAAACTAAGCAAAAACCCTGGCCAATTCCTCCATCACCGTGGTATCGTATTCACGCTGATTATTTAGGTCCATTATTCGGTAAAATGTTTTTAAGTATAGTAGATAGTTTTAGCAAATGGCCTGAAGTATTCCAAATGTCAAACATAGGGAGCAGTAACTATTGAAAAATTTAAAGATTTATTTTTAAGATTTGGTTTTCCAGTCCATCTGGTTACGGATAATGGAACATCATTTACAAGTCATGAGTTTAAAACTTTTTGTAAAAATATTGACATGAGACATACATTTACACCTCCTTATCATCCAGCCACTAATGGTGCAGCTGAAAGGTTTGTAGAAACCTTTAAGTCAAATGTAACTAAAATAGTTGACAGTGGGAAACCCCTTAATTATGCCATACGCATATTCCTAGCAGACTACAGAATTACTCCTCACAAATCAACAGGAGTCTCACCAGCTCGTCTTATGTTGGGGAGAGAGTTAAGGAACAGATTTTCATTATTTAGACCTTCCCCAATCTTTCAAGATATGTTAGTAAAACAAAGCAAATCACTGGATTATCATAAAGGCTCCAGAAAATCTTACTTTCACATTGGTCAAAAGGTCATGACACGTGACTATAGGAAAGGTAATAAACCCTGGACTTCAGGAATTGTCATCGAAGAGTCCATTCCAGGAGTTACTTATTATATTGACGTTAATGCTGAAAAATGGAAAAGACATATAAACAAATAATTGATTGTAGTCAAAGTACTTAACTTAAAATTAATTTTTTTCAAACTTAACATTTTTGTAAGCGGGGAAGAGTGTAGTATCTGTATTCAGGTAACACTGAGTTACTTGTCATTCTCTTTGTGCATTGTCATTGTGTGATTGTAATTATATTTTGATTTAGTAAAATTAATAAAGTACTAGTTTGTATCAAGTGTGTAAGTGTGTATTTATTACAATATAATATCAATAACGCAATATATAACAGAGGGTATCTAATTCTATACCATATATAAATCAATCAAAATTAAATATAATAAACGCGTTCTTTTATCCATAATATTTAATATTTCAATAATATTACAGCATAGAAATCTAAACACCATAAAAGCTTAGATAATGTCGTCATAGATAAATTTATAGCTAAAATTATACCTATAGATAAATAAGTGTAATTAAAACCAAATATAGCAATAATTGATGGCTTTAAAAAGGATTATGAGAAACGCAAGCCAAAATAAATGCTCAACCTAAATTGCCTTCCTAAAAAAATATAATTCTTTTTAAATTATCTTCTAAAGTAAAAATGTATACACTGGATAAAAGCGGTATTACTAGAAATTGGAAAACGATTCTACCAAGAAAAAAATTGCATTTAATTCAACAACAACCTAGGAGAGGAATGACCCTAAAAGAAAGTTTCCAAGTTAATTCGATCCGTCATTAATTACACTTATATTTTCTCTACGTAACCAATCCGCCGACCCGGGGGATTTGTTCGGCAACTTGTGTCGCAACTAGTTAGCGAATTCTTATGCCAACATTATTTTTGTTGTCGACATTTTTCTACTTTTATCATCGGAGACTTGTTAGCTGAAACTTTAGCGGACGGGCCTTTTTTCTCCGCTGTCGTCTTTCCTTTTACAAGTTCTTCTGTTGTTTTTAATTTCGAAATAGACGCTCCCATTTGTGTTAGGAAGTAACGGCAATTCGCCTTTTCTTGTTTGAATCTTAAATACAGTTGTTGGAATACATCACTAGCTGTTCTATCATTAACCTATGATTAACCTTGAGAGTGATAGAAAACTAAACCAGCATTAAGCAATGTCCTAACATTATGCGATCGGGTCAACTTTGCGTCTATTGTTACAGTTATAAAAATTAAATTACTTCAAAGAGATGTTACATTATTTTCAGATTTTTTTTTGATGTCTTAAATATTCTTAAAGTTTCTAAGAATCTGTTAACGATTGACCGTCGTCTGAAAACTTTTTGAAAAACGACAACTTCACAAGTTCTTTGAATTTGTTTACATAATTGATTCTTGTTAAGTTATAATTAAGTTTTTTTCATTCACGATTGATTGTTACAGCGAAGTACCCAGTAGGTATTACTTTGTAGAAAAAAAAACTTACGCGACTTGGATGATGTAGCTAGCGTGAACAAAACTCCTTGTATAATGTTTCACTGTAAAAGGACTAATTGCTTAGTAGCTTTCAAAGGAACATTTTACTCGAATCATTTATCTAAATGTTTCAAATTCATTGAAACTGTGAGAAATATTACTGTTAAATGAAATTTAACAGTATCGTAATTAAAGTGATTTTATTCGTTATAAAATTATCATTACTAGTTTTTTAGTCTATAGATTAAAATTAATCTCCGTAAACGATTTTAATAAACAATTCAGTGTGAGTTGCTCAGCCATACGAATGAAAATGATCTACTTACAAATTCCAAACTAATGGAATGTATAAGTAGATACACTAAATCTGTATTCAGTGAATTTGTAGTCTAGCGTATTATAAGAGACAATAGACTTAAAGACTCTGTTTAATGTTTATTTATATAAATTCTCTAAAGCAATCTTGTTTGAAGAATTAAATAATGAACAGACAGCAATTAATGTTTTGGTGTTTGGTGTGTTCCTGTTCCCTCTCAAACAGAGAGCTTGGCTGAAATAATATTTTTCATATCCATTAAATCTATTCAAACGCAAAATATTACTTTGTGTTTTCTCTATTTAAATAGCTTAGATCAGGATGCTATTTATTTGGTCTTAAATTTGTTTTCGACGGTTAATATAAAATCACCGCTGCGTGTCCTAAATCAAGTCGCAAGGATTTACGTCCGACTTAACTTATAAATAGGTCGACAGTTTGTTGAGGTTGTTTATAGATCACTCATAAGAATTAGTGACTATTGCATTACCTTACTTTGATACATTATCTATTGAACTTATTATCAACTCTTTTTTTCAATATTGTTCTTTTATCTGTAATATATTCCGAATTAGCAATATAACGGACAGGAGGAGTTGTCACAATCTTTATACTAGTCATTTGTCTTTCGCTTGAAGCGTTGCATGACCATAATACAATAAGGTCACAAAAATTTGTCAATCATGATTTAGGTGTAAGTCAGAGAGTCGTGGCAATTTCAAAGTTCGTTAAAGTTCTTGAGATGACTCATAATACGCTTACAAAACTATTGAACGATTTGATAATAGACTTCTTCTCCATCAAGCTCAAAATATCGAAGAGACATTTACGAAGATACAAATATGTTAAAAAGCCTTTCTATGCCCTAATCCCTTGGTATTAAATATAGGGTGTTCTTGAAGCAGATGTTCAAAGGTTTGTACAAAGGTTAAGGTATTGTTTACGATACTTATGTCCAATAAAATTTTGGCTAGACAGGTAATAGGGTATATACCTTAAGGGGAGTTTTTTTTATCTAGCCTGCCAAACAATTATCAATTAATTAACTATTCTTTATCATCGAAGAATATATTTTGCTTACATTGAACTTTATGATTAAATAAGCAACTATAAGTATTTAAGGCTTTTGCCTTAAGATTTGCCTTTAAGAAATTTTTCTCTTAAAGGCTTTTTATAACTCTAAGAATACATGATGTGCCAGGTATTTTAATATGCAGACATTCAAAATTTTTAAGAAAGTGTCTAGAATGATACACTGTAGAACTTCTTCACAAAGTAGACTGCATATTTATAATTACTCCAAACGGCTCCTAAATAGTTTAGGAAAATTCAAGAGTTTTCTATTCTATTACGCTAAAGTTTCACGGGAAACGGAAAATATATTTGGTCCAATGTATAGAAGCTCATTTAGATAATAAATTAAATCAACTACTCTTTGTAATTTATTTGTTATCATAAAGTCACATCTATTTTAATCTAACAAGATAAATCGACACGGTTATTACTGTTTTGTTGTGGAGATAATATTGTCGTTAGAGGAATATTTATGTGAAAGGAATATCATAAACAAGGATAATAATAAGTTCTTTTTCTACTTACTTAACTATCTAACAGGCTTAGATTTATTAGCAAAATACCTCAGTATATTAGGACTTACTTTTAGGGTGATATAGATATTTTTTTGAATCATTAAAGCGTGAATGTATTTTTCTGTCTCTTATTTTATTAGCCCTACAACTTAGGGGATGATTTCTAGCAATCTCAAGCTTTAGCAACATAGTCAATGAATCAATTAATCAAAATACTTTATTCAATTTAGGCCCTGAAAAGTCATTTATGAATGTCAAACTACCGCCGGTTCAGAAAAATAACCCAGCCGACCAGAAAAATCGGCATGAAACTAATCCAAGTTTATCTTTTTATGATATATATTTTTACGAACATAAATAAATAGTTACATTTGTTTTTGGTGAATGCACAGATAGGGCAGCCATTTCCCGAGGTCACAAGCGTCACTGATCTACCCAATAATTTTAGACATTAAAACATGGTGTTTGAACTCATTATCCAGCAAATTAGTAACGTGTTTTAGGACTTTGTTATAAAACCAAACACTATTTACATATATGATTATTTAGATTTCAAATAAAGATATGGTGTCAGTCAAGAAAGTCTTTTCAAACGCCAGTCTCTTCTGATTGGGACCAACATTTAGCCAGCTTTTCTAAACTACTATAAGCATAACTTAATTATGTCTCAGGGACGTTGCGGTAGTCGAGTATTTATGAAAGTTTTAGCGAATTTCTCATATAAATATTATTATTCCTCCTCCTGTTTGAAATTGCTCCTTAAAATCAAGGTAGTTTTACTAGGCAAAAGTGGGCATTCAAAATAACATATCATTTCTATCAGTACCAGATTTAGAAGGAGAGATGAGTCGTTCAGCACACAGTCGTTTTTTTAATGATACATGATTTAAATTTAACTATCACTTCAAATAATATCTTAATATTTCTTACCAGGTGTAGTGAGAGATTTGCGAATCTCGTGTAATTTCTTCTGTTCGTCTAAGTTATCAAAGTTAAACTTCAAATTTCTCCATAAACGCTTATATCTTTCTGGCAGATGCTAATTATGTAATTTGTAGGTGATCTTTTTTTTCGAACTGACTACGCTTTTGGCCTTACTACGCCTTCACAGCTTCACCGGACTACAAACCTTAGCCTATTTCACTACTTAAAAAAGTGAGATTACAGTTTCGATAATGAAAATAATTCTTTGTTCTTTTTCGATGTAAGACTTATTAAGTTTATAATTTTAACTCCTCAGATATTATGCATATTTTTTGCACTGTATAATTCAATAACAGCTCTAATGGCTGACAACCAAATATATTTAATTGAAGGATATACAATTTCGTACTGAGATTATCTATGTTAAGAATATTTCCGATCTTTTGTTAACGGAAGACCTACGTCTACCCCAGGATCTTCATGATATAAATGAGCACCATAATCTACAAGATACAAGAGGTTAGATAGTTCAGTAATATGATAGGATTTTGCATTTCCTGTGTCGATATCTTAGTTTTTTACATTTGTTTTGCTCTTAGGAGATGTATTGTAGGAAGCCAGATTATCGCAATTAAAACGTTTAAACTTTTTAACTGCGTTTGCTAATAGTAATTTCCATTGCTAATGATCACATCTAATTAACTTAACATTAACGTCTTTACGAAACAGAATTTTTAAACGGTATGAATTTAATTAGTACGAGGCATATGAAGTCCCTTCGTTAACACTGGTATTGTGTGGGACTGAGGTAATAACACATTTTAGTATGTACATATGAATAATTCAAATGAAACCCATGGCTTATTCGGATGGAAATCCGTTGTACTAAACGTTCACAAGTTTACCTCAATAATTTATTCAATGGATTCTCGTGTTTATTTCTTGAAAGATGCTATTCGTCGTTGGTTATCTCGAACGGTTTTGGAGGAATATTAATAATTCAGTAGTTTTGTGCTTTGTTTCAGAGTACTTTAGATTTGAGGTTGCTTATTAAAAGTTAACACGTTTTTACACTAAATTCACATCTACATTCTACAATTTTAGCGTGTTGATTTATGTAGTGTATTTATTAAGGTTTTGGGTTCATACTAATATAGCAATAACGTTTCTCCAGTCAAACCTTGCACAGATTTTACCGCTAAAAAGAACTAATATTTGCTTTGCTACCACACTCAAATTGGAAATTTGTCGTCTACTATATAAATCTGTTCCGACCACAGTACTTGAAAACCTGTTTTCTACTTTAAGATTAAAAAGTGTACCACCTTAAACTAAATGGTTATTAACAATGGAATGACTGTGATCTCTTTTGAATTTTTAAATTAATTATAGTGTGAATTATAGAAATATTATTATTAATATATTGAAATTATTAACATTAGTCTGGTTTTCACATATATTGACTCTCGTAGCAATAATTATATAAATTATTATAACATTTATTAATCAATAAAAATGTGATTGGTTCCACGATCTCAATACGAAACATCAATATTAGAAGTATAAAATATACGCGTTACTAGTAAGACGCAAGTCGCGCAAGGCTAATACGGTCGGTCACGCTAGTATCCTGTCATGACGCGAAATCATAAGTTTATGCCCTGCCAAAAATACCACTCAACGCGCCTTAAGTAGGTTTTCACCTCAAAACCTAGCGAGATCTTAGTATCCATTCACAATGAATATATTATACTGAATGTATGTGTCATTTTCGTACTTTTTTATTAAATGGTCTGCGCTCGCCGACCGCTGCCGTGGCCGGTTAACATTATCTATTTAACGGAAGTCTAACTTAACCTAACTAGATCAAGACGAAACTGTTTTATTTTAACTTCAAAATCATCGAAATGGTAATATACAAAATGGGACTCACGTCTTAACGCAACGCAGGTTAGGTTAGACTTGCAGGGGCAGTTTATCAGGTCAGTGAGCATGCTCGACCCCTGGCTGCCCCTACTATGCGGCGGACGGTACACCGTGGGGTTTTAGTCCGTGCGAATCGGACATAACCTAACCTCTCCCCCGGAAGGGTAGCGTATCCGTTAGAGATTTCCCCACGTTAATAAAAGAAAGGTTAGGTTACACTTGCGAAAAAGCCGGTCAGAGTAGCGGTCGGCGAGCGCGGTACATTTAATACAAAAGTACCAAGGTTTTAAATTCAAATATATTATTGATATAAACGGCACTTTGGTATTTTCAAAACAAAGTTGATATAATTACATCATTGTTTTAAAATTCTGAATATACGAGTAAAATACCATCCCTTTTTTGAATATAAACGCAATCAGATCGTATCGTACATGCAAATTGTATGCGTCGCCTTTACCCGACCAAACAAACGAGGCTCGTATTCAACGGGAATGTTCAACGTACATCTGCATAATGTTACGCATATCGGTTTTTTTTAAATTATCATGAGTTTCGCAGTCCAAATATGTATATCTGATGTCTGCCCTGTTATTTTGTATAATAAAGTTCTTTATAGGTTGATCTGTTCAAAGGCATGGGAGGCAAAAACTAAATTTAGTTCTATTACGCTGTGTTTTATCAGAAAATGGTGTTATTTGTATGGGGGTGTAGAAGTTTAGATTGACTTGGAATACGTGATAGTAGAACTCGGAGTGTGTAAAATAGACTGTTTTATTTTAACCCCATATATTTATATTTATTTTGTTTTGTGTTCGGCAACCAATCATGCGGAGTATTACTGTCTTTGTCGAGTAGTCGTTGCAGGTGTGTTGCAATAATTTCAATGTTCTAACAAGATGGTGGCTCCTTGTTAGAACTTTCATGGGAGTTTTTATGGCATATCAGAATTTATGCTCCGTGTTACTATCTTCCATCTACTTAACTTATGTACAGTAACCAAACGATGTTACGTAAAATACCACCAATATTACAAAAGACAGAATCAAAAATGACGGCGTTTCAGCAAAAACTCCAATATTATTTGTAGTTATATGATATCAGTACCATTTACAAAGGGCAGTAACACTCCCCGTTATATTTTGGTCAAGGCGAGGAAACCCAGTTAATATTATAATTGAGAATGTGTGTTAGTTTGTTTGTTGAGAAATTTTGAATACGCATAGCCAAGGATAGAGCAAAGTATATATAGTATCTACAATTTTCAAAAAAGTGCGGTACCTGGTTGAAAGGTTCAAATATATGGGAGCGAAGCCGCGAGCAAAAGCTTAAAATTAATTAAAGTTTACAACATTTCATCAAA
This sequence comes from Antheraea mylitta, assembly GCA_014332785.1. Taxonomy (NCBI): domain Eukaryota; kingdom Metazoa; phylum Arthropoda; class Insecta; order Lepidoptera; family Saturniidae; genus Antheraea; species Antheraea mylitta. Next base: position 1,704,920 of record JACEII010000071.1, on the reverse strand, counting down.
CACTCTTTTCAGTGGATCTTGCGTCAAGGAAAACAAATATCCAGAAACCCATCCACAAAAAAAAAGTGGTATTGACGTGATAATGTCCTATAAATTGATTCCGTACAGCGGCACCCATGAAAAAGCAGTTCCGTCTGAGCCGAGAGTGCAAGCATGAGCGCGGAGCAAACTATCGGCGATTATCTCAAACGTTTGGCTTGTGATGCATCTATCTACATATAGAACAATTCAATTCATAAAAGTATACAATTTTTCATCAATGTTTTCTTATGACGTCATCAAGTTAATTATCGTCCGTATACCGACTACACAGACAACCAATTTTTTTATATCAATGAGATTGCCTTTATTGTTGTCACCAATGATGACTTAATGCTATTTATGTTAAGGCATTTGTATAACTAGTTTTAATATCGTTTGTTTTGGTAAATCGGTTACCAACTTATTAAAACTTTTAGATGGATCATAAAGCAACACAAAGTCCGCGCTTCTTGTTATTATTTTCTCGAATTCATTTCATTCGAGCGGACTAACCTAGCTTTATGATTGGCAGATATACCGTAGATATTTTCAAGGTTAATACTTCAATAAAAGCAAAATTACAACATAAAAGTATAAATAACTTCGTCTGCATTTGCTTTTTAATAGATGTGTAACTTTATAAAATGATAGTACCTGGACGGCTGAGTATGAACGAATACACTAATAGGATTATTTATCACTCGAAGACGACTAATTCCTCATTGAATTTTAGAAAAAGTACCTGTTTATACCATCATCTATTTTTATATCTTGTGTATATCACTACATATTACAAAGTGAAGTCCTCCGGCGCGTCTGTTTGTTTGTTCGCAATAAACTCAAGAATTACTGAGCGGATTTTTATGCAGTTTTCATTGATGGATACAGTCATTATCGTGGATGGTTTAGTTATTAATTTGTCAGGATTTTTTGTAAATTCGTTGAAATAAAACGATAATTGTTGGTAGTGTCGGAAAAAGTCAAGCCGCCTGGGGGTATTTGTTAAAAACGCTGCCTATAATCCCTTTTAATAACAATATAATTGAGTTAATAGATAACGCAGGCAAAGTTGCGGGAATCAGTTAGTATTGTATATAATGAAGACAAGACACCCTACTAATGTGATTACAAAGAAAAAATATAAACACAAATGTAACTATAATTATTTAACATAATGCTCAGGTAAATAAATAACAATTATAATTCCCTTGTTACATTTCCCCGACAAGCCCTCGGGGTTGCATGAAATGGGTTCCGTAACCCGGTTTTCTATTAACTCGGAACCCTTCGCAAAATTTCGAAACGAAAACCTACAGAACGAACTCAAGTCTTGTTTGTGCTTTCGTTAGAGAACAGTTACAAATCTACTTCATGTTACAATTTCGATATAGTAGATATATTACTATTTCAGCAGTTCTTCTAACTACAAAACTGATTTATTCATGATTAGTTCTTCCTGGCAGCTTCATTCGCTTTAATGTGGATTTAACCTATTCCGCGTGTGAAAGTTGTACGTTATAAAACGGAGGGTAGAAATTTCTCGAAGGCTGACGTCATACATATATAATACACACATATGTAATATACAACGTGTACATATACAAGAGATTCGACAAGATTAGAGACGGGCTGTTTTCAAAACCCTATTATTTGCTTACAAAGTGATACGGTATTATTATATTTTGCTAGTTCCCAGGATTGACGACTCAACCCCTGTTAATTTGCAAAAACTTTACATACAGAGTATAGTAATAGTGGAAATGTTCTGGGTTTATTTATATGAAAGATTCTGCACATAAGTCTAGTTCTTATTAATGCTCGAAGTAATTTAGAACCATTGTAATACACCACGTTATAGAACTTATTTAACAAAGTAAGTCTGGAACAGTTTCGGTTTTTCTTTGGTCAGAATGCATTTTTTAAATTATGTTCGCTTGCTCAATGAGATATATGATGCATTTGAAAAGAATTTCACATAATACTAGAGTGTAAGTACGATCGAAGCTAATAATAGACCAACACACATATTCCTTATTATTTTAAACCTGAGGTTTGTAGCTAGCTAATATACGACAAAAGCTTTATCACTGTACTATATTATCCCTAATCTTGAGGCCACAATAAGAAAAAATCCAGCTTAATGCTGACCATGCATCAAGTACTTTCTTATCATATCGTTTACAGATGACAAGAAATTCTATGCTTAGTCTGGCCATAAGTACTGTCACAATTAAAAATAAACAAAATATTACATTTGAATTTGGAATCTGTCATTTTTATACGATTATTCAAATCAAAATAAAAATGAGTTTTTGGCGAGTTTTTGGCGGCGTTTCAGTCTGTCATGTAGTGGATTTTATATTTTATTCATAATCTTGTGTTACTTGACTCTGTATTATGTAAAGTTGGTGGTGTTTTATGTAATATTGTTAGTTTATTGTGCATAAGTGAAGTGAATGAAAAATAATACCACGGACCATGAATTCTGGGATGCCACAAAAATTCCCAGGAAAGTTGTAACAAGAGAACCACCATCTTGTTATTACTGTGAAATAACCACAAGACACTACTTGAATATCGACCTCCTGATTTATCCTGATATCCTGACAAAACATGGACATATCAGAACATCTTTTAATTATTATTCAAAGATTAAGAAAACAATGTCTGAAATAGTATATAGAAGATTTGGCGCTTAAGCCTTTGCATTGACTTGGACTTGAAGAGGACAGACTGAAGAATACATAAGAACTATCCGTGTTGACAACTTCAGAATTGGGAAAAGAAACTACTTGAAAATAAAGATAAAGAAGATGGTTAAAAATTTACGAAATATTGTATAGAAGATTTGGCGCGTGTGCCTTTATATTAGCTTGCACATAGAATAAAACCCACTACAGAATATACAAGAATCACATACATTGACAACTTCAGACTTGGCAGTATGGATCAATTCCTTCGCCTGTCCTATTGGACGAATATTACTACTACTGAGTTTTTGGCGGGATTTCAATCTGTCATGTAGTAGATTTTATGTTTTATTCGTAATCTTGTGTTATTTGACTTTATATATTGTAAATTCGATGGTGTTTTACGTAATATAGTTAGTTTATTATGCATAAGTGAAGTGGTTAGAAAATAATACCACGGAGCATGAAATTCTGAGATGCCATAAAAACTCCCTGGAAGATTCTAACAAGGTATCCACCATCTTGTTAGAATATTGACTCGCACGACGCATTGAAATGATCGTACGACGCTTGTAATATTATTCACTACGCGACAATGGCAGTAATAATTTGAAAGATTGATTGACAAAAATAAAAATAAGAAAATATGTTTGTTCATGAAAGTAATCTTATATCTATAATGACTTAGATCTCCGCTGTTACAGTTACAAACAACTTTAAAATAAAATAATCTGTTAGGTTTGACTCACAAAATTAGCTTTTTTTTACCAAATAAAAAACAAATTGGAATAAGATCTTTTGTTGTCACTCGGATTTGAACTGGGTTTACACGGATTTTCTAAGCAGTCGTTTTCCATCTGAGCTATCGTAGCATCTTAGTACAAAAAGTCCACTTATGGATCTTATATGGTTTCAGTTATCCAAATTCTTTGGTGACGATAAATAAAATTTAATTGCTGGGATGACACTTAAAATCTTGAATCATTTAAAGAATTGTGTCATTGACATTATAATATATTTTCTTTTACATTATACAATATGCAATAAAATAAAATCAGTCATTGTTTCAAAAGATTCCTTATACAGTTGGCTACTACTTTTATTCCACTAGGCAAAGTGAATACCAAATGACGAAAATACTATTTTTCAAAATCATTACATTTTACCGCACCGAGGTTTATATAACCGATTCTTCAAAGTTGTTGTTACGGCTCGTAGGACTTTTGGTTTCGAGTTACGAGACAGTTAAGACTAATTTTACGAGGCCATAACAGTTTAACGGGACCTAGGACGAGCCTTAAACGGTCTATTAGCGATTATGTTATGAGATCGTGCGGACAAACCACATGTTGACGATATTGCGATGTTAGCGCACGGCTGAAGGATATTTAGGCAACGTTGCTAAACAATTATGAATGATTACGGTGTATCATTAATGGGATGCCTGAAGAACGTTATTTATATGTAAACTGGCAGCTTTCTGTACAATATGATTAACATAGCTGAATGAAATCTTTAAATATAAAAATAAATTAGAAAAAGACTTTCCAAAATCAAATAGGCCCATGTTAATTTTTATTTTCCAACGCGTTGTGGATACTTTCAAAGCTTAAAATTAAAAAACAACAATGCCACAAAAACGTTTATATTTTTGGCGTAAAACCTGTGTTAAGCCCTTTTTGCATTTGGCATGGAATATGTAAGGTAACCGATCACCAAAAAAGTTAAAACGTATTTAAGTTTTTCGTAGAGAAGGTATGTTATCTATGCATCCAAATTTTCAAAAGGCTTTGCAAACCTTTAAAAAACCTAAGTAATAAAGCGCATCACCCTGCTTCACTATGAAAATTTAATATTCTCTCGGTTTACTAACAAATTTAAAACAATGCACGGGATGAGTTCATTTTCATAAAGCAACGCGCACCTGCACTTCACAGCTATATTAACGGGAAAGCTGTTAGCCGTTGCCAAGTTTAATAAGGGCAACTTCAATACGATACTATGTCGAAAATTACTATGTGGAGTTGGGTCGGTCTCATGTATTCTTTTTTATACCATATACATTTAGCATATAGTCTGAATTATGTTCAATTTAAACAGCTGATGATTAAATGAACTGATAAATGAAGATCAGTAACAGAGGAACTATTTAGTATAAGTTAAACATTAAAGTTTAATCCTGCAATAAGCTGGAAATTTTGATGAAGAAATACATCGTGATAAAACTATTACACAATAGTAGGTTTTTTCAATTCTCGACTAGATATTTACCATATAAAAAAATAAAATATTACACTGAGCACTACTACTACTACTGGTGAACTTGAAAGCCAATCTATCTCTAGATTTAGTTTGTCACTATCTTAGGCCGCATTATTATTTAACATTATGTGAAACCTTGTCTAAGCAGTATAAAATAGTTGGTACCAAGAACCACCAAATTGGCAGTTCATTTGTTTCATTGACATATCAGCTGATGATTTTCAGATAAAATATTCTCAATCGTTTGTAAAAACTACAAATTTTCATACCACCACGACGACAAACACAATCGCAGTAACCGTAATTTCCTTTGTTACAGGTAGCTCCAAATATAATAGAATTTGTCAAATCACCTGTCAACATAATAGATTTTATAGCCACTCTGAGCTTCTACATGGACGTTGTTGTAGAACTTACTGTGGTGAAGCAGTACGTGGATAAAGCCGACATCCTCGAGTTTATCTCCATAATCAAGATCCTCAGGCTGTTCAAGCTGACCAGGCACAGCCCTGGTTTAAAGATACTGGTGCACACCTTCAAGGCATCAGCTAAAGAACTAACTTTGCTCGTGTTTTTTCTCGTACTGGGAATCGTTATATTTGCAAGTCTCGTGTATTATGCTGAAAAGTCTCAGGTGAGTTACTTTAATCACTGACTGTCGTGTGAAATTCCAATTACATATACAAGCAGAATAAAATGAGGATGAAGTTGTCATAAAAAATCGAAGTACCATTGTTAAGTAAAATACTAACAATAACTGCTTACATTTTTAAACGATTTTTTGACATGATTAACAAATGAAATAAAAGAAGAGAACAGGTGTGGACCAAGAGTCTGCAGAAATAAAGAAAATAAAATAAGCACGAGAATATTAATTGTAAATTATGGCTTCATGTTTTCTATTCTTTTAACTATGTACTGTATATTATAGCTGTTAGTTTTCCTAATAAATAAATAAATAAAAATAAATAAATAAATAAAAAAAACGAAATTATTATATCTTTCAAGTTATAGAATTTGTCTTGAATTGAATTTTTAGCCAAAGACTTCCCCTTTGCGATGGTATAGAAAAAACAGTATTGTAACAGTTTCACGGAATAAACACAATACAAATCGTATTGTTGTTTGTGTTTACTAAATTGTATCAGGAATCGTTCACAAGCTTTGACAATTTTTTTATATAGTTATCTTTATTATATTTTTTACGGAACTTGATATACCATACCATGCTTCATTCTTTTTTTATTAATACAGTATTTTTATCAATATTATATATGCGAATTTGCATACAGTTTGGCAGGGGTACAGGAAAGTATATAAGATTTTCATCCTAAAAATAAATAATGCTTTCGACGGATAGGTAAAATCTACATTAATACGAGTATAACCACCGAATAAAAACTAGTTGTATGTTATATCGTAGTATAATTTAAAAAACCAATACATTAAAAAATATATTTTAAAATGTTGCAAAAAAAACTTCACAGAAGAATGACATACAAAAGTCGCACAAAAACTTTTTAAGGAATGTTATCTGTGTCAATTGGGGCAAACCGGAGAGGAAGTTCTTGGGAAAAATTTAATTCGACGGACGTTGTTTCTCGTACTGAGGTATTTTTAAATGTGGATAGAAATACACCGCCCACCTCGATTGTGTTTTTAATTCATATCAATTTCTTCTTAATTGGAATTATAATAAAGCACAATAAATATAAATGTTAGGATAAGCTCACTTGTACTTCGTTCTTTACACCAGATAATATTGCTGTAATTATTTTATTTCAGGTGACCCAACTCTTTGTTTGCCTCCTATGATATAAAAAATGAGCTAGGCATTTAAACAATAAGGTTTTTTTTATCAAATCTCAAACTCCATCCCTTACGATCTTTTTAATAAGAGAGGAGAAAAAGCAATGCTATGTATCGTTCATAGTTATGGAAAAAATAATGGAGCACCATTTACTTATGTCCTTCGCTGATACAGTAAGCATGTTAAATCGTCTGAGAGGTATCTTTAATCCTATTTTGTGATACTCTGAAGTGATGATGGCTTAAGTGATAGTGTGTTCGAACACCGCGTCGATGGACGTAGGTTCGAATCCTAGCAACTGAGTCGAAACTTTCAGTGTAGGAAAACATGGTGACGAAATCATAGCATGCTGGTAAATCTGTAAATTCACCTAGCGAGCTACCACCCTCAAGGTAATAATGTCACCAAGCATTTGTTGGTATGTTCGGGCAGCTGCACTTGAGAGCCAGCTCTCCTCTAGATTTAGCGTGTTTACCATATGATCACATCGCGATTTAATATTAATAGTTTGATCAAATACTACCCTATCTATACTAATATTATAAACAGGCGAAGTTTATCAGTTTGTCACGTTGTAGGGGGTAATCTCAGGAACTACTAATCCGATTTGAATTCTTTCAACGTTATATAACTCATTTATCGAGGATGGTTATAGGCTATATGATCACGTTAAGATCAATAAGAGCAGAGCACCAATGAAGAACGTTTAAAAATCGGGGTTTTTTTCCTCTTAAGAGCTTCCGCTACGTGTTAGCATTAGCCCAAAGTATCTATAGTCGTTTGGCACAGCCATTCATTTTTAATAGATTCTTATTGATATGACTCTTTATGTATAGCAAGTTAACTAGGCCACCGGGTCATGTTCGTTTCAAGCACAAAAGAATATTTAATAGGACATTGTTGTTCTAATATTAGATGCACTATTCCGTAATTTGCATCACTGGACTCTAAGAAAGCTTATTTCTGATGCATTCATCTAACGTACTTCTATTCTAAACACAAAATATTTTGTTTAAATACAAAATAACATTAAATGGGATATGTTTCTATTATGTGAAGCACTTTGCTCTAATCTGCTAACTTAACTCTAAATATGGCTTTAAGAATCTTTATTGCTTATGCATTCATGTTATGTACTGCTACTTTTGTCTAAACACAAAATAATATTCAAAGTGACATTGTTACTAGTTGTGTGATGTGCTCTGCTCTAATATGTTAATTTACTTGTAAATATGGTTTTAAACACGCTTATCTCTTATGCATTCATTTACGCATTCCTGCTCCTTGTTCTGTGTAAATACAAAATAATATTAAATTAAACATTGTTTCTCTATCTTGTGATATATTCTGCTCTAATTTGCTAATATAACTCTAAATACGGCTCTAAGCACGCTTGTTTCTTATGCATTCACATTACGTACTTATGCTCTTCATTTAGTCTAAACATAAAGTGAAACTTAGTTTCTTTATCATGTTATATGCTTTGTTCTAATGTGCTAATTTAAATCCAAATATGGTTCTAAGAATCTTTATTTCATATGCATTCACTTTATACAATTGTACTCATTTACGTAAGATTGAGTAAAAAAAAATCTAATACATTATTTATAGCAACCAAAATCAATTGATATTAAGAAAATATTTAAATTTAATTCGACTATTTAGATTGTTAGAATAATACGCAATTTGGAACTAGTCATCACATTAGCAAACACAAATAACCCTAGCTAATATTATAAATACGAATGTGAATTTGTTCAATGTTTTTTCAAGCTACTTAATCAATCATCACAAAATTTTACATGCACGCTGTTAGGTACATTGAAAAGGATGTGGACTATTTTTCACCCTGAAACACAAGCTGTTTTTGTGGTTTATGGTGTAATAATAAGTAGGTCAAGCTTATTAAAGTGGGCGAAGCCGCAAGCTTAAGCTAGTGATAAATAAATTGACAGTATCAAACGTAACGAATTCATATACTGCTGTATATTTATTTAGTGAATAAATTGTTGAACTTGTTCTGTAAATTGTACCCACATACTTCTCAAAACAACTTCAATTATTATACACTTTGTTGAAAGCCTCATAAAGGAGGCTGTTTACAGAGCTTAATAGACTTTGGTATATTTCGATACTACAGGCATATACATATGTGGAGGCACGCATTGCCCTTAAACAGAATTTCGAAGATAACCAAAAATTGCCATAAATACGGAATTACTATTTTAATTATCACATATGAACTGGATATTTTCATTCTTTTCAAATTGAGTTTTTAGTCTAGGCCACAAAACTACTCATTTCACAAAATGACTACCTAAAACAATTATAAGATTATATAGTGAATAAGTAGCGAAGTCCGTGACTTGACTACGTCTTTTATTATTATTATTATTATGAGGCATATTTTATACAAAAAGCAATTCCAAATACATTTAACATACACCGTTTCCTTTCAAGATCATTCATTCTAATGTATTAAAGTCCACCATAGATTGCTTTCAAAATTTAAATTGTCTCTCCTATAAAGTTTTGCAAATATGACTTAGCCAGTTATTCCTTTTTGCCCAGTTTTTCGCTTTAGCCTTTTTGCAGCTACCCTACAAGTTCAAAAATTTATAATGAAACATGTATACAAAAATAAATTCAAATGTGTACTCAATACGTGGAAACATAGTAGATATTTTTGTCATAAGAGGCAAACGAACAGGCGGGTCAACTGATGTTAAGTGATCACCGCCGTCCAGAGACACTAGCAACACCAGGGGAGTTGCAGGTGTGTTGCCAGTGTCTATGGGGAGGAGCAGGGTTAGGGGGAGGGGAAGGAAAAGAAAGGTGGGCGTCCGGTGACCTCACTAACCGAACAAAACACCACAATACAAGCGCTGTTACTTCACGTGGGTTTTCTGTGAGAGGGTGGTACTATCCCGGACGAGTCGACGCATTCATACTGAAACCAAGAATAGCTTCAGCGTGGCGCTACCACCTACATGTTTATTTAATACAAGTTTTATTAATTTTCATTTTTCTTTGTAGGATAATCCTGAGAATCAGTTCAAGTCAATCCCCTTGGGCTTGTGGTGGGCGATTGTCACCATGACGACGGTGGGTTACGGGGATATGGCGCCCAAAACCTACCTGGGAATGTTTGTAGGTGCTCTTTGCGCTTTGGCTGGTGTCCTGACCATCGCATTACCCGTTCCAGTCATAGTGTCTAACTTCTCCATGTTCTACTCCCATACACAGGTAAGTTGGTTTTAAGAAAACTTTATTAAAAATATGAAGCTGAGCTAAGCTTCCAAGATCTAATAAATATGTCCCATTTTATATTTGTCATTCACGTACTAATTTAGGCTTTTACTCTCCAGTCAACAGAATATCTAGGTCATATAACTCATTTCATAAAACATGCGACATTTTCTCTACTAAACGAAATCATTTTAAAACAGCGATAGAAGCATATCAGTCCATTCACAAAATATAGCTTTAATTGGTTCAGTATTTCTGTTTATTTTTTCCACTCTCTCTCTTTCTGTTAATTTGTTATATACCTAATGTTATATAGTATGATTTAAGAGTATCAATTAATTGCAGTATTTTTTACTTTTTCTGTTTCAATTTCTTTGTTTTTGTATTATTATGTTAAATCTTTAAATATATAAATAGTTTAATATTTACTTTTTGAATATTTAATTAAGTGTTGGAGCATGCCGTGGTTGTCTATAAATATGACAGCATTTATAATGATTCATAATAGTCCTACTTTTTATATATTTACTAATGTATTGTCATGTTGACGACCCTAAAATAAATAAATAAATAAATAAATATAACACTGGTAACCAACCCCGGCTTTGCAAAGGTACAATGTACTTATAGGGTATCGTGCGTGATTAAGCTATTTAGATACATGTACTTTTCAGACCATTTTGAAACGAAAACCTCTTTAGTTGCAATGAGCGGTATTTTTGACAGGAGATGAATTTATAATTTCACGTTATGACTGGCCGATTGCGGTCGTATGGCTTCTGTCAAACTAGCGACGCGTTGTATAGGAACTATGTGCATATAATAATAATAGGTGTTTTTGGCGGGATCTTAGTCTGTCATGTAGTGGATTTTATATTTTATTCATAATCTTGTGTTATTTGATTCTATATTTTGTAAATTTGGTGGTATTTTACTCAATATAGTTAGTTTATTGTGCATAAGTGAAGTGAATGGAAAATAATACCACGGAGCATGAAATTCTGAGATGCCACAAAAACTCCCAGGAAGTTTCTAACAAGGGATCCACCATTTTGTTAGAATATTGACTCACACGACGCTTAATATTGAAGTGATCGCACGACTCTTGTAATATTATTGACTACGCGACAATGGCAGTAATAATCTGAAAGATTGATTGCCAAAAACAAAGTGAAAAAAAAAAAAAATAATATTTTATAAAAATTATAAAACAAGCAAACCTAACAGATAAATAACATAAAAAAAAATCCAATACCACAACCAGCTACAAATTTGAAAAATAATAAATGGAAACGAAAATAATACGACCAAAAATGTTCTTGACAATTACTCGTCAAGGAAAAACGCATCTCATAAAAAAAATGATATTTTGCAATTCATCATACATTTGATTGATTAATAGACTTTATAAAAATATATATAATTATTGCTCCGAGTTCCAATAGATATGGAATCCACACTAATGTTAATAATTTCAATAAACAAATTCTAAAATTTAAATATTTTCAATGACACTATAATTCGTTTAAAAATTGAAAAGAGACATCACTTATATTTTTTTTTTTTTTGAGTTTTCTCTTCCTTATAACTACCTCGAATTTTTATCGCTTTGATTGGGACAGTTCATCAAAGTCATAGAAGTGAGTTTCAGAAAACAAATATATTTTGTTACGCACAATTTTCAATCTGTGATAACTTCTTAGTTATTCATTACAATTATACATTGTAAATAGTAATTATAATATAAGTTACATGCTAAACGTGTATATTATATTCAATTAAATTTAAAATAATGCTATATTGATGAAAATAGCAATAATACGTTACCATTTAACTAGCGGGCCCCGGAGGACTTTGTCACGCCCCGATGATAAAAAAAACCTTAACAAATTATATACTTAAAGGTTTCTCATAAATCACTTTATCTACTGATGAAAATCACATGAAAATCCGTTTAGTAGTTTTTGAGTTTTCCGTGAATAAAAACTGAATATCGTTACTATGAATTATACTTTTGAGATAAATTAATACACCCAGACTTTAGTTTTTTTTTAATACGTGTAACTGTGTAGTAGATCATTTTAATGTATCTATCTCACAAGATTCATCCATCGTCAGCAAGGCCAAAAATTATTATAATATAATTCTCATTGCTTTATGCAAATTTAGAAGATGTAAATCATCATGCAATCAGACGGGAACGATTAATATAAAGCTAAGCGAAATCGCCGTAAACAGTATTCAATTGTGCGATGTAAGCAAGTATTCGCAACCGCTTTGTTATTGTTACACGCTTGTTACGCCCAAGATTGATTGAAACGCGAACCGTCCGGATTAAATTAGAACACCCCTTCTCAACTATAAACAAACTTTCCATCAACTGTCGACTGTAATTAAGTCATATCTCTGTATTAGAGAGCGCTATGACTTTATATAAACATATGTGTTAAGCAATTTGCATAAATCAGAGATGTAAATGGACTAGATTGAACGGTCGGCACAATTATTTTGTTACATTTGCGTGTGGTATTAAAATCATATTTAATGAAACGAATTTTAATGAATACAGTTATGACAGTAACTTATATATTAAAGTGAATATATTATCTATCGAGGGAATAGCAGTTAAGACAATCAAGCAAGTATTAAAATAGGACCATCACGGGACGCCTTGCAGATGTGAAACATCGAATTTGTTTTGTATAAGTTATATGCCTATAAGAACAGATTACGACAGGAATCAGCTATGGCATGGTTAATAGGTAAAGCATTGCAAATTTGTTCCATTTATTTATTTTATTACATAAATGTTCATTTTTATTAAATACAAAATTTCAACTAGGCGCAGACTCGGTGTGTTTGGCGGTATTTATCAAAGGGCGCTAAGTCGTCGACGCGTGCCGCGTAACGTATTATGAGTGGCTGACAAAACATTTTGAATCTCATATTTATACAGATAGGGTTGCAAATGTTTTTGAGTATTTAGTTAGTAGTGCAAAGTTCGTGTTTTGCGTCGACACGTCGCGTCAAGCCAACAATCAGGTTTACCCGCGCCTATACATGATTCACATTAATAAAAGCATTTAGTTTATTCAGTAGATATTAACGCTACTGAATTTAGTTACGTATTACGCTCAGAGATGTGAACGGTGCGATGCTCCGCACGAGATTGAATCACGTTCCGTGGAGATGCCCTTCCGCTCGCTTCGTGGGGAGTCCGTTCCAGGGATGCCCCTCTGATAGGAGCTTCTTTAGCCTCCCGTAACAATGGGAGTGTCTATTCTTTACGCCCACGCTTCGATGGGCAATCTTGGCTTCTTAGAACGCCGTTCGGCGTTGGTTTGATATTGGTGACTAGGTGTCTATTGTCCTGTGGCTTTCTTCTGAGAGTCCTATCTATTGTTTGGAGAACTTGCAGGGCTCTCAGGCATTTTTCTATGGCTTCAGAGATGTCTGCGGTTGCCAGAGTTTTCAAAAAGGCGTTGTGGATGACCTGTGAAATGCCCTCGGTCGGCTTTGGCTGCTGGGAAGCCTCCGTCACTACTCTTGCCCTTTCAGATTGGTTTCTCTTATTCTTATTCATATTTTTCCGGATTCTCGGGATGGAATTGTTAGTGAGGGCCATCAGGCCATCTTAACCATCTGAAGCGCTATGCTGAATCACGATCTTATTTCACTACGCCTTTTATAGGCTCGGTTCATATCAGGTGGTAGTGGGTAATATTTATGTCGATATAAATACTTTTTAACGGTAAAACGACGTATGATGTATGCGTCGACATACATTTTTTTGGTAATAAACGATTCAAAGTACCACAACCCCGCCTTCTCAAATATTTCTTACGCAAAATATCATTACTCGTGGTATTTTGTCTCCGATATCTCAGATATGGCTTGCAACTACGCTTGCTGGTAATTTTTGAATGATTATAATATTTAAGACATACGATTCTTAAAAAATTGTAGTGCTCTTATGGATGCAATAAAATAAGAATAAGAGTGTGTTTAAAATGTATTTGTTTTTAAATACTACATTTTGGAACGGAGTTCTTTAACATAACTCTTTTTTAGTTTTGCTTTTGTCAACCAATATTCTGGTAGATTATTACCATAGTTGAGTATAGCTAATGATAATACAAGTTTCTTGCGATTATTTCATTATTGTAAGAAGATGGTGGCTCACTTTTTAAAACTTTCCTAGGAACTTTTGCCGCATGTCAGAATCCATACTCCGTTGTATTACTTTACGTTCACTCCATTGGTACATAATAACCAAAATATATTACGTAAAACAACACCTATATTACACAATATAGAGTCAAATAACACACGATTATGAATAAAATATAAAATCGCCCACATGAAAAACATTGTGCTGTTACTACGCTGTGGAATTGAGAGCGTTTTGCAAAATTGAAGCAAGCCAATTTTAGCCAGGCATCTCACTCTTTACCTCGACGTACCAAATCAAATGTCGGGTATTCTTCGTAGCAATCCGTAGATTAAACGATTATTTGTTCTATGGAATCAAATTAAAATGAAATACAATCAAGAAATCGTTTCGAGAAATCAAATCTGCCAGTGTCAGAATGATATTCGACAAATTTCAAACTTCCGCCGACAATCGCTTCCGAGAAAATATAAATTGTCTTTGTAATATTGTATATAATATTGTCCAACGAAAGCGTAAATAACTACAATTTGTTTCGTATACTGTATATTAATAATTTACCTGGGGAATTACGAGTTGGAAAGTTTAAATTGGGCGTGAAAAGTTTTACACTGGGGTACTATCGTAGAGTTACCGCTGCGGCTTTTATTTTCTACGTAATTCACCTCTTGATTATGAGACAATTGTTTCGTTAATATCCATATTAAATGTATACCGAACCAATAAATAAGTAAATACACTAAAGTATATCGGTTCAGTACTTTTCTTATATTATACTAGTCGCGTGGAACCGAATGTACAAACAGTAACTAATAAAATTATTGTATTAAGTCCATTTACTTACCTACTTTTCTCTCCAACTTAAGTCGCGTCCTCATTAAAATTACAATAACTTTTGATAGACTGAACCGATTTTGATAAAACTAAGATTACATGTTACTCGAGGATATGCTTTATGATTTTACTTGGTTGGAGATTTTATCATGAACGCGCAGTACTTTAAGAATAAATATTAACCAACTTTACAACATTTTATATGGAATAATACAAGTTTAGTGAAAATTTTCATTGTGAAGATAGAAAAATACAGTAACAATAAGTGACGAGGTACCATAGCTGGTTTTTAAAAAGTATCTCGTTTGAACTTGATTAAAAACCAAGTAGTAAAAAGTAGCTCATTTAAACGATAATACGTGCTTTGGAATAATCGAGTATTCTCGGTCCAGCGAGGAAAGAAGCGATAACACGTCAGTTCCACCCACAACCGTTCTCAATTTTATACAAATAATATTAGGGTGTAAGGGGTGCCGAGTAACATCTTAAGACTTGAGACACCCATGCCAACCTCACCTGCACGTGGTGCACCCTGCTGAATAACGAACGAGGCAATGGCGAAAGCGGGGTAGTAGGGTTTTACAGCCCGACTGGGTCGCAACCACTATGCATATGGCAAAAAAGCCCGTCATAGTGACTCGCTTCTGCACGTCACGTTTCGGGATCAGCCTGTGCATATCCAGTACCGGGTGACTTTCGTCATTATGGCCGGCATGACAGCGGCGATCGGCGATGGATAATCTGTCTCTCGGTGGTTGCCGTGTTCGGTAAAAAAAGAATAATAAGTTTTTCGTCAAATGTAACATGTATTTATATACAGTATATGACCACTAGAAATGTTGGTGTAGCATTAAATTGGTGTGGTGTTATAACAAGACGAGGGTGGCTTCCACGGTCCGCTAGCTGCGACGGTTCATTAGGCCCCGGTCGTTGCCACCCGCACCACAGCGGCAGCGTTGTAACATATGAGATCTTATATTTATTTCTACACGATAGGATAATGTTTTTTTTCTGAATCTTTCATTAACAATCCGCTCTGAATTACTTTCTTAATTACCCAATGTATTAAGCTACGCTTTTTTTAAATAAGATGGCTTTAGTAGACAGGGATAAATTAGTTAATATTCATTTACTATAAACAACTACATGGCTTAATGAACTATAATTTCAACGGGATGAAACCCACCCACGACTTTTTATGTATTCACGTATACTAATTTAAATAGATAACAGTATCCGCTGACAGTGAAGGTAAAATTGGTGAGAAAACCTGAACCTAAGAGATGTTCTTGTAGTACTTGTCAGTAGTGTATATGGGAAAACATAGAACTGTGTATTTCTCAGAGTTTGAAATCTCCAATACGTCGGGGGCTGTCGTGAGGTGATTATGCCATACTTCAGGAAGAGGCATATGGCCTTGCAGTGGGTGTTTTATTGGCTGATGATAATGATGAAATACAAACGGCTTGTAGTTTTTTTAGATTTGTCCTTTTTTAAATGTTTTGTATATAAACCTATTCGGTATGACACTGAACTTCTCCTAAACGGCTGGACCGATTTTCATGAAATTTTGTGTGCGTGTTCCACGGATCCAATAATGGTTTAGATTTCTAATTGGATCTGGTAGGTAGCGCTACGGTTGACTTTTAAGATTTTTTTATTATCAACGCAGGACAACGTCTGCCGATACCTCTAGTACTATATAAATTTTAACATTTGACCAAAGAAAATGAAATAACTGTGACTTAAGATGGTGACAAAATAAATTTAAATAAGGATTAGCCATAAAGATCAGCTACTGAAACACACTTGTAGGTAAACCTCATGTTGGTAGGGCGATTTCTAAATACACTAGTCTATCTCTCTGAAGTTGAAATTCTTCCTATAAAACATCTTTAACTATGTTCCGGCAACTACTCTTGAGAGCTAGTAGCTCTCTAGTTCTAGTGTGTTATCATCTTAGAAAACATCGACAGATAAGATTGCAGCCAGACGAAAAAACCTATTAAGTATAAAAAAGGTACACAGTGACAAATTTTCAACTGGAGAATGGTTCTCAGCTAAACAACTACAAGCAAAGGCACTACCATCATACCATAATTTCATCAAGATATTCTCCCTTATTGAAGATTCGGCGAATTGCAAAATTGGAACCTATATTGATCGATGCGGTAGACACGTCCACCCATCATCGTATTGCACCAAGTCTCTAAAAGTCAGTGTTGTGTAGCAAATTGGAATACATAATTTACGTTCAAGAAGCTACATCCGAATGCGAATATAACAAAACGTAAAAATATATAGCGACGTTATCTCCACAGTTGAATACTGCACAGTATCTACCTCGAGTTGAAATGTTAGATAGCATTCTAACCCTACATTAAATTTTGAAATTAATTGAATAGAGAATAGATGCTTTTAACGTGGTAATTTAGTTCAGCGGTTGACCTTTTAAGTCTAGACTAAAACAGAAATTAGGTCAGTTCACCAAACCTAATTTTGATCTGGGCTGAATTTAAATGCATTTTCTCTGCTATACAAGTATGAGTTAAATAATTTATATATTTTAAAGTGACCTGTTTCTAAATGCATGAGCTGGCAGGAAGTATTTAATTATAGATAATAGGAATTATTTAACACTGAGCTTTAAGGTAACGTTATCAAAAAGAAATCCTACCGCTGAGGCTATGTTATTTATTCTAACTAGCTTATCTTTTAGGTAGTTAAATGTATATAAGAGAGAATGAAAAACAAAAAATAGTTTATTAAAGGGAGGAGACTATACCAGGAAAAGATTTTGCCAAAGGAATTTTTTGCTCAAGCGGAAAAACAATTATATATATAAGTGTCAAACTTATGATTATAGCGTTAACTCTGAAGCAAAACAACTTCGCAACCTTTTTGAAGTTCGTTATTGACGGCTGTCAAAGTGTCTTTTTTATTTACATGTGTGTATATGTTGTGTAAAATTCGAGTAGTAGTGTGAGTAGTGCATATTTTAATTAATTTAATGTACTTCTAATGCATTTTATATAAAATAAACAGCTTTCTGCACTTGTCCGCCATATAAACTTTAACTATGCCAAATTTCAAGTTCACCCGTTGACGGCAAATAGGTTAAAAAGGGGTACAATTTTTTTGCTTCACGTATTAATATATAGATTATAATAGTTATACTTCACGATATTATGAAGAATTCATCGCATATGTTCTCAACTTGGAACAAACCGACATAGAATCCTGTATAAACTGACTTTTATCTATTTATAAATTTAAATAAATTATAAAATGATTCACATTTTGGCTATCCGTGTCCAAATGGCGTGAATTATAGAAAATTCAGTCCGGTACAGGCCTGTAATAAATTTCCTCTTAATCAAATATTTGTTCCCAAGTGTCAAACGCTGAATATACTGCAGAAATCGCTGGAATTGGGATTGAATTTAATTAAAACGTTTCAGATTTAATAACAGCTATCGAAATTAATTCTTTATTCTATGCTACTCTCAAATCATATTTAGGACACTTTTTAAAAACAACCTTCTCGAATAAAATTGATGCGTCGTTTTTATAATTTTAGAGTAGGAAAAAAAAAATTGCGTTTTCGGGCCACCAGTCCGATATGGAGCATGATATAATGTAATGATTGATTGTTGAAAAAGTGTTTAGTATGATTGCCAAGTCAATCTATTTTATTTAAAATATAAAAGATTTCTAATATTGATATGGTCACTATAAGGTGTTGTTAGGTTAACTAATTACGTAATAACTTAAAACAGGTCTCTTAAGTAAAGACTTAATAAAGTAACCAACTTGTTATTACATGGATCTCACAGCTTTTTACGGTAGGAGAACCGAGTTGCGAGAATTGTTAAAGGTATACTTCTATTGGCGCATTAAGGAAACTAATAAGAGAAAGTTTTTACAATGCGCGCGCACACCGTCACGAAAAACCGACACTCTCAAGTTAGCTATAGTCAACATTTTGTTTCTTTGTATTCGTTGTTTGTATTTTTTTGTATTAAACTTAAATTTATTAAATATCTTTTTCCTATTGTTAGTGTCGTTTTTTCTACAAATGTAGAATAAGGCGAAAGATAAAATTTTTGAAAAGATTTTTATCTTGTTAAGTCAAAGAAGTATAACTTCTAACGCGTGTACATAAGTATACACACATTTTTTTTAAGTTTTGTTTTTGATAGAATTTTAATATTGTCACATTTCTCATAGTTACATTAAAGATTTTAGATTTAAAAATATTTTTTAACAACACGAACTCGAATATATTTTGAGATGACTGATAAAGTAATTTAAACGCTTCAATTAATTGTATTTTTTTTTTTTGATTATCATGATTTTTATTAAACTTTTACAGCGACATAAAACCTAGCATATCTCATTGGACTGTCACCTCCACGTTTTATATCCGAAGACGATAGTGTTTGCGCTACCATAAATCTTCCCTATCCGACAAATAATACCAATATTTACTTATCCGGTTATCCGGACAATAGCGGAGATATTTTCTCATAAACTTTGATTTATACCGTTATGGATTTACGATGCTGTTTGTTGATTAGTGATCTGTTGTCGAGTACTACGTCGATGGAAATGAGGAAAAATTTAATTGAAGTTTCTTTCGTTTGTGTTTTAGTAAGCGACTTTGCATTTAGTTTATGAAATACATATCTCCATATATTTTTTGTGCGTATCAAACAGTTTTATTTTTGACAGCTAATCTTCCAATAGTTTTTTTTTTCGAACTGCTTCGCTATTGACCTAACAAGGTCTTAACAGCTTCACCAGACTACTAAGGCGAGCGCTTAGAGCACTCAACCAATTTTATTTGATAACTAGCTCAAGGGTGTATGACACATCTCGGCTTGGGCTGTTGCCTGATACGTGCAATTCGCGACCTATATAAGCTGAATTTTGTATTAAAAAATTTAAACGATATTTTTCATGTATTTTTTATTTGTATTAATCGAAGTAATCACCCATGTATCTTTGCCAACGCAGTGGCAATTTATTGATGCCCTTCTTAAATAAATCAACTGGACGGGAAGCAACAAATTCTTCAAAGGCATTTTGTACTGCCTCTCGGGTATTTAATTTTTTTCCCGCCAAGGAGTTATCCAAATTCTGGAAAAAGTAGTGGTCTGTAAGCGCAAGGTCTGGCGAGTAGGGCGGATGACGGAAAACTTCCAACCCCAGTTCTTGCAACTTAGAGACCGTCTGCTGTGCAGTATGAGCTCGCGCGTTGTCGTGCAGGAGCACGTTGGAGCAATTGACCAATGCTAGTTGGAGATCTGCGAGCTTCTTCATCATTGTGTTCAGTTCTCCACAGTACACATCTGTAGTAATGCTCACCCCATTTGGTAACAAGCTGCGATGAATCACACCGGCGCTAGACCACCAAACAGTGACCATCACATTTCTAGGGGTAAGTTTTCGTTTAGGGCATTGTTTAGGTGCTGAACCAGGATCCAACCAACTTGCTGAGCGCTTGCGGTTATCAAACAGAATCCATTTGTCATCACAGGTAACAATGCGGTTCAAAATTCCTTCATTTGTGTGTCTGTTGAGCAGTGTAAGGCACGTCTCGACGTACTTCGCGCTGGCGATCATTGAGTTCCTATGGCACCCATTTGTCAATTTTTATTACCTTGCCAATTTGACGCAAATGGACCAATATTGTTTTGCCGCTAACGTCAAAAGCTGCTGCTAATTCAGCCGTAGATTGTGTATCATCAGCTTCCACAATCGCCTTTAATTCGTTATTGTCGACCAAAATCTTCGGACGACCGCGAGGTTCATTTTTCCGGTCGAAAGTCCCAGGACGGAAAAGAGCAAACCAATAACAGGTGGTGCATTGGTTTTTAGTGTTAGCTCCGTAAACGTCGTTAATGTTGCCTGCCGTTTGTGTCTCGTTGCTGCCACGACGGTACTCATATTCCATAATTACTCGAATTTTTAACGTATCCATGATGACAAAAAAGATTGAAATGCGATGAAAATGTAACACTAATCAATAAACAACTGACTACTTTTGGAAAAAGAATTCCATGTTTTTAAAATAAAATTAATTTGAAATTAGAATTCTTAGTCAAACAAAAATTATTTTATTTGAAATGCCCAGTACTGCAGAACGGCAATTTCATAGGTAAAGACCATATATTTCGTATCGGATGATTTTCTAAACTATTTAAGTTCTATAAGGGAAAGATAACCCTTCCACTTTCATGTGTAAGCGTGTATGCGTGCAGGTATGTGGAGGCGATATGTGTAATGGTGTCGCAGTGATGTAAGATTTTGTGTCACTGTATTGCGCGAGCAGCACACTCAAGGGCTTCACGCTGAAGGATCGGACCTAGGTTTAAGCCGCTGCCGAGGGGGGTGCCTAATCTGATCTCTTCTCATGGATTATTACTGCCTTTATCGATTAAGTGATGATCATACAAGTTCCTTGCGATCATTTCAATGTTCTAACAAAATGGTGGCCGTGTTGTTGGAACTTATCAGGGAATTTTTGTGGCAAGCCAGAATCCATGCTGCGTGGTATTATTTTCCATTCATTTGTGCACAATAACCAAACTTTATTTCATAAAACACCACCAAAAAACATAAAATATACGTCGGTTATCATTGAAATCACACTATTGTACCTACGTTCTATAGTAACATGCAACAACATCAAAATGCACATGTTTTTTTTTACTTTGTAGTCAGTAGATAATCTAAATTTACAATATTATTTATTAGATTAGATATTTAGATATCCCATATAGCTTATCGTCTTGTTCTTGCGTACTACATAATAAGAGGACCCAGATTGCAACACTAGATTTGGAGCTGTACTAATGTAGATATAATGCAAGGATTCGTTCACGTCTGGACGGTTACGGTTACGTTTTCAAATGTGAATCCATTGTAATGTAAATTGTTATCCAGTAATTCGTATTTTGATAGACCAAATAAATTTTATTCTTTAATAAAATAGATTGAAATAAATATTTCAAAATGGTTTTTCCTAACTCACTTTATATTTTTAAAAAGAAAAATTCTCGAGGGCTTTTATTGTGAATCAATTAATTTACTCTTGTTTGATTAAAGCCCAGAGAGTAAATTAAAACTTGACAAAAACGTTTCTATACTTTTTAATAATAAGAAAAAATACAGTAAATAATTTCAACTTAATTTTCTATATATTTATTTTTTTACATTTTATAAGCACTTAGGTACGTTTGTGCACAATCACACCTAACCTTATGGTGTGGTCTAAGATGGTAAAGATGCTAAATCTTGAAGGGTTAAAAGGTTGGTAGCTACAGGATGGAGGACTTAGAAAAAACCCTTTCACCATGCTATGGTTTTATCATAACGTTTTCCTTGTCCATGCGCTCCAACTCGTTTACTAGGATTCGAATCCATCGACGAGGCGTCCGAAAAAGTTAACTACTGAGTCATCGTTATATTGTTTACTGTACCACAGCATAATTATTAGAGACAGTATGGAAACTACCTTCAAACGCTTGAAAACGGCACACTCACACAATACGCATCGACGAGAGGTTTTAAAAGAAATTCTATGGACAACACCGCGAAAACCGCTTACGGGTCTCGTTGATGCGCATGTTTGTTGAGTGTGCCGTTATGAGTCTTTATAGGTAGTTTCGATACTGTCTGTTATGTATACTGTAACTGTACTGTGCTGGGTTTTGCTGCATTATGTTAATGACTACATCCGGTACCGCTACAATACACCCGAGAGGCAAGACTACAATACAAGTACACGATCACACCCTCACACGTGCACGCCTACACGCTTACACATGGAAGTGGAAGGGTATTTTTTCCCCTTATCGAACTGAAAAACTCTCAATTTTCCGATAATAAATATATGGAGGAGTTGTTGAGGCGTGTATGCTTGGTACACATATACGTTTCAACAACTCATACATATATGAATAGTTAGCTAGGTTAGCTAAGATAGGTCGCGATTTTGCATGCAACAGGCAACAGCCAAGCCGAGGTGTGCCGTGCACCCTTGAGCTGGTTGCCAAAATAAAATCGGCTGAGTACCTTAAGCGCTCGCCTTAGTAGTTCGGTGAAGCTGTTAAGACCTTGCTGGGTCAATAGCGTCGTCATTTCGAAAAAAAAGGCAAGACTACAACGCCACCGGAACATTACTAGCGTCTCCATATTAGAGATACATAAATTCTAACGATTATATAGAATTGACGTATCACTTAAATAACAATAATATGATACTTAATATTATTTTTGTGTTACTAAATTATTTTGGGGAAATGTGAGTAAATAGTAGTCGCTTTGACTTTCACAATTCGACATATAAAAGGCCGATATCAAAATACCGTTGATATACACGGATTTCTATGTCAAAGTTATTGTAAGGCGGAGCTCTGCCCGGATAAATAGTCACAGTGTCTACAGAGTGTTAATGGTTTCCCTGATCGACCGGCCGACATATAGGTATTTTGTAACAATTAACAATTTTTAGTAATACGTAGTTTAATTATACAGTTTTTTTATGCCATAGTAGGCAAACGTACAGGCGGGTCACCTGATGTTAAGTGATCGCCGCCGTCCATAGACAAAACACGTGGCGTCGCAAGTGCGTTGCCAGCCTTTGTTTGAAAGGGAAAAGGGTAAGGGGAAAGGAGGGAGGGGCGAGGGAACGGGAAGTGGTCCTCCAGCACTCTCACTGACCGAACATAACGCAACAATGCAAGCACTGTTACTTCACGTGGGTGTTTTTTGTGGATCGCGTGGTACCACCCCGGGTGAGCTGACCCATTCATGCTGAAACCAGTAATAGCTTCAGCGTGGATCTACCACCTACTAAATTATTCTATATTACCTACATATATTCAATACTATATCACTGCTGCTAGTGTATTTGTACACGAGTGCACTAATGAACTTGTGAATGATTTGTGAATAAAGATGGCGATTTGAGATATGTTGTGTCAATAATTATTATCTTGAAATTGATTTAAGTAATTCTATCACAAATCCTGGAGAGAGGGGAACTACTGTGAAATTACTGCCCCGGTTCGAAAAAATTGTAAAGTCAAGCTGAAACGAGTCATTATGATATGAATTTTCCCGTATTAATAATTTTCTCGATATTATGATATTACGAATTCCAGCCAAGTTAGCATTTGCCAAACTTCAAATAATGGCACGTCTCATTCGTATGTCTTTCTAAGGGACATGAACGTTAGAACCTCGTACGTTGAGTGTGTAAATATTTATGCAAGGGATTCGTAGAGTCCTGTCGCAGGTGTGATAAGAACACTGTCGGATTTCTGATCCGTAAGACTCAAAAAGGATTGCCCCAATAAAAACATCGTTGTATCGTACCAAAGCCATTAAATTTTTTGGTAGGGGGTAGAGTCAAGCTGAAGCTATTACTGGTTTCAGCATGAATGGGTCGGCTCGACCGGGGCAATACCACCCTCTCACAGAAAACCTACGTGAAATAACAGTGCTTGCGTTGTTGCATTTCGTTCAGTCAGTGAGAGCGCCCAAGAATCACTTACCCTCTCCTTCCCCTTCCTTCTTGCCTTCCCCCCCAACAAAGGCTGGCAACGCACTTGCTACTCTCCTGGTGATGCAAGTGTCTATTGGACGGTGGTGATCACTTAACATCGGGTGAGCCATCTGTTCTTTTGCCTCCTGTGATATATATGTATACATATATAGTTAAATTATCGCATAAAACGTAATAAAACTGGTTTCAATTATAATCGCTGAATCAATAAATTCTCGCGTCCGGCGTAATATCTTTCGATTTAGGTCGACGGTCGTATCTAATGACGATTAATATTCGCCGCGGAAACTTCGAGAAAACATCTAATTGGTGGAACGCGAAGCGACGCAGCGAAAATGATTACTTTATACATATTAGTGGTTATGCCCGCGACTCCGTCCGCGTTGAACTTAATCTAAAAAAATCATTCAATAATAAAACAGTAATTAATAGAATCTTTAAAATGTCTTAAAGTTCTTATGGGAGTTTTTGGTGGGATTTTAGTCTGTTATGTAGTGGATTTTATATTTTTTCTTAATCTTTTGTTATTTGACTCTATATTTTGTAAATTTGGTGGTGTATTACGTAATATAGTTAGTTTATTGTGCATAAATGAAGTGAATGGAAAATAATACCACGGAGCATGAAATTCTGAGATGCCACAAAAACTCTCAGGAAGTTTCTAACAAGGGATCCACCATCTTGTTAGAATATTGTCTCACACGACGCTTAATATTGAAGTGATCGCACGACGCTTGTAATATTATTGACTACGCGACAATGGCAGTAATAATCTGAAAGATTGATTGCCAAAAATAAAGTGAAAAAAATCCTTATGTCCATTTACTTATCTGCTTTTCTCTCGTACTTAATCGCGTAGTCAATATAATTATAATAACTCTATCAAGAGTGAAG
The DNA here is from genome assembly GCA_014332785.1 of Antheraea mylitta. NCBI lineage: Eukaryota > Metazoa > Arthropoda > Insecta > Lepidoptera > Saturniidae > Antheraea > Antheraea mylitta. The sequence continues at coordinate 1,679,412 of JACEII010000071.1, read as the reverse complement.
CAATTATAATGAAACCAAAGTAAATGTTAGTCGAGGATATGCTTTATGATTTTTAGTAGTAATGTGTGTACAAATAAACAGACAGACAGACATTTTTAAAAATGAATTAAATGTATGTTATTATTTATTCCAAGATATGTCTTGGAATTTTTGCAACAATTTTTTTCATGAAAATTTAAAAAGTACAGACACGCTAGCTTTATATTCTAGTTATATCATATTTTTGTGTAATAAGTAAGATTGTCGTTATGGGTAAAATTGTTGACCGACTGATGTATGCTGCATGGTACATATGCCACTGTCCTTGGATTACTTGGTGTATTTAAATATAATACTTTTTTCACGCACAATCTAAATATTTACAAATCTAGTGTCATGATATTTATCTACGATGAATTCCGAAACTACTCAATCGATCTACATGAAGTAGCATTTATATATAGCTGATCCGGCCACGCATTGCTGTAGCTCAGTTATTATATCAGTACATATTGGTAATAAATCTTTTTTTTTTAATATATCTAATTAACATCACTTAACAAACTAACACGCAGCGGAAGATCTCAAAAGGAGTAAAAACGATTTCGAAACATTCTTCATTGGTGCTCCGCTCCTATTGGTCTTAGCGTCATGATATAAAGCCTATAAGCCTTCCTCGACAAATGACCTCTTTAAGACTGAAAGAATTTTTCAAATCTGACCAGTAGTTTGCCGAAATTACTCCCTACGTCACAAACTCACAAACTTACCTCTTTATAAGTATAGATTTGGTCCAACTTGAGAGATAGAATAATTTATACTAGTGTGCGCCCAGTGGTCGACATTCGACCATAGTTAATTGATTTTTTGAAGTTTGAACTTATTCGAGTTATTATGTCAAAGGGTATACTTCTATAATCAAAGGTTTTCATCATGGCTACTCAGTTATTTGTCATTTGCCATGATCTTTATTATATGATCATTAAAAAAAATCTTTGTGTAAATGAAAATGAAAATAAAAATTAATTATAAATTGAAAACAAAAACCACGTGGTAAAGCTCAAATTTTAACCAAACATAATTTTACGAAAATAAAGAAATTTATCGCAACCATTGACACAATTTTCAATTAATTTTACACGACACCATGGGTGGGTGATATTTCTGGGTGATATTGAATTAAATGTAGTCTGTTCATTATGAGAAATAGTGATATGCCCAGTATCATCGTTTGGAAAAGTAATGGATACACAATACAATCAAATAGTGAATCCAAGACAAATTCGTTTTTAATACTACCATTAGCTTTTGAAAATAAATTCTTTTTTGTTGATACATGAAATTGAATTGCAACATTGTAACCGCGAAGGTCTAAGTCATGGATTACTTTTATGAACAAAATACCTATTTTGATCATACAAAGTATTATTTGGCTCATTTTTTTTTATTCATCATTTGAAGTGAGTTCACCATAAAAAATGATAAACATTACAATAATAGTTACATTTTATAATATCATTGTTGAATGTAGGATGAAAAATGGTAATTGGAACGTAAGAGTTAAAAAATACATATAGTCTAGCATAGCAACCTCCTTCAAAACCTCTTTTGAACTTCGTAATTATTGACGGCTGTCAAAATGTTTTTTTTATTTATATGTATGTATATGTTGTGTAAAATTCAAGTAGTAGTGTGAGTAGTGTATATTTTAATTAATTTAATGTACTTTTAATGCATTTTATATAAAATAAACAGCTTTCTGCACTTCTCCGCCATATAAACTTTAACAATGCCAAATTTCAAGTTCACCTGTTGACGGGAAATAGGTTAAAAAGGCATACAAAAAATTTGCTTCACGTATTAATATATAGATTTCGATTAATGGATTCAATATTTTTTAATTACAAAATGAATGATTGTCAATGTTTATTATTGTTACTATTTTTAAGTTTCATTACTTCGAACAGATGGCGCTTTAAATTTTTTTTAAGTTTGTTGACAGAAAACTGTAGAACCGACTGTTATAGATATTTCATAGAATATAGAAAACTTCGTTAGTCGCATTGGTGGAAATTGTTGAAAATATATAATAATTAGCGGTAGTATTTGGAACGGAATTTACCGAGTCTGGGCTGGTTCTGGGGTTCTACCACAATTACTACACAAAATACAATCAGAATAACACTGTCCTGGTAATGTTCATACACCGATAATACACAATTTATACGACAATAAATAAATAAATACAAGTTATTTTTCTGTGCGAGTTTGCGTGAGTTCTCGTAAGCGGTTAGGCGAAGAGGCGACGCGGGTGGCCATTGGCGTTCCGTTCTTTTGGAGAGGAAGGGGTTGAAATAAAATACATAGATAATAAATAGCGTGATAAGTATAGATAAATTATGCGGAATAAGGAAGAGGAAATAATACATAGTAGAAATAATCGATGGCGTTACCATGCATTAACCGTATTTGGAAGGGTAAAATCTTATGATTTTGCGTCACCGATTGTCATATAACGTCGACATGACGTATTTCAGAAAAATATTTCTTTAGAGAGTTTTTGGCGGTATCTTGAAATGTCATTTTGTAGATTTTATATTTTATTCATGGCCTTTTGTTATTTGGTTCTATATTTTGTAATATTGGTGGTGTTTTACGTAATATAGTTTGGTTATTGCACACAAATGAAATGGACAGGAAATAATACGTTGATTTTGACTTGCTACAAAAACTCCTTGGAAAATTGTAACAAGACGGCCACCATCTTGTTAGTTCATTAATATGATCGCAAGAAACTTGTAATTAGCTACTTGATAATGGCAGTAATAATTTACTAGAAGAATGGTTGACAAAAATAAAATAAATAAAAACATTTATTTATGCCAAAAAAATAGTGCAAAACACACGCAGAGCAATTACAGGCATGATCAGGCGAAAGTAAGCGAAAATGTGTTACAGGGAGAAAAATCTATATAAGAATGTGGACATAGTAAGCTTTACGTACGAGATGAAAACCGATTTGTTCGTTTCTCTTGTTATTCGAGATATCTGCTGTTGTTTCAAAGAGTTATTTTTCCGTTTCGACATTTTTGTAATGTACTATTTGATGCCTCCGACGTTGTTTCGGTAAGAATTATTTTATTGTTTTCTTCTTCTTTTTCTATTTTATTTTAGGCAACTAGTCTTCTATTTAGTAGACCATTACTGCCATTGTCAAATGAGTAACTATATTACAGGTTTATTGATATATCTTCAATGAACTAACAAGACGGTGGCCATATTGTTAGAACTCTCTTGGGAGTTTTTGTGGCAAGTCAGAATCCATGCTCCGTGGTATTATTTCCGATTCACTTCACTTGTGCACAATAACCAAACTATATTACGTAAAGCACCACCAACATTACACGATATATAGCCAAATAGCACAAGATTGTGGATAAAATATAAAGACCACTACATGGCGTACCAAGATCCCGCCAAAAACTCCATTTTATTGTTTTATGTTACCAGTTTCATTCAATTTTATTATAGGCTCTCATTAATTTCTCATACCTCTATGAAGTGAAAATTTCTTCAGGCACGTAGGTAAAATTATGGATTCGCATCATGACATTCACGTAAAGCGTGACCAAGCGTGTTGCGCTTGTGCGACTTGCGTTTGACTAACAACGCGTGGGATAGCAATCTCTGTACATCTTTGATTAATAAATTGTACAAAAATGTATATAATTGTTTACCTGAGTACCAATATATGTAAAAACCAGGTTAACGGGAATAAGTTCCATATACAAACTATGAAATTGAAATAATTCAGACTATAATAAATTTAAAAATTCCAAAGAACATTATAATTTCACTGTTTTGGGCTTTCAATTCTGTCGGTAGTCCTTATGACTGCCTAGACATTTTTTATTCCGTGACGTTCTGGAGCCCTTCAATACACAATGTATCTATCTATTTACTCCTCTAGACTGTGAATAGCTATATGAAATTAATTTTATAAAACAATAAATATTATCTTTTAAACGACTAATACACAAACTGGATTTAATATAACAACGAGTAATTTCTTTAAAAATCTCTTACTGGAGTGCCTTTTCAGTATTCTATTCGGCTTTAGTAAAATCTCTGCGTCTCTCGCAAATCTTATTTCAAATATAGCCGCTAGAAAGTATATTGTGTATGTTAAAAATATTTAAATATAAACAATTATTAAATTTAACATTACCCTGGCAGGTAGTAGAAATCTTCGCGACAGTCACATATAGCTATGGAACATATCATGTATCACTGCTATTTTTCATATGAAATGATAAATGCCTTGTCATTATAACGGTATTATGAACTGCTATCACTGCTATTTTTCACTGTATTTAATAAATTGAAACGTATTTCACAAAGTTGATAAGCCTTGTAGACCTTTTATCATCACCATGAGCCCTTAAAAATCCACTGCATGGCCAATAGTCTCTTCCTGTGGGGAGGTATGGGCATAATCAACACATCAACTTACGACTTATTGGCAAGTTCAAACTCTGAGAAATCCATATTTCTATGTTTTTCCATATTCACTTGTAGTTTCAGTTCAAGTTTCCTCACGATGTTTTCTTTCAATGTGAGCCAATAATGTTACATTTAAATTAATATATGTACCCGAATTCGGTATAAATAATAAATAGGTCCGAACCTTCCGGTGGACATGCGGAATACTTCGTCATCCTTTGTCCCCCATCATGACGGTAGTGGGCACCCATGGGGTTTTAGTTCGTGCGAGTCGGACATCACCCACTCTCTCCCCCGAGAGGGTGGCGTATCCGGTAAAAAAAAAGGGATCCGAAACTGCGGATATCGGGTTGCTGTTAGACCAGTCAAAGCTCTAAACAACGTCTTTGAATACTAGACTTTGAATACACTTATGGTACAAGTAATATTTGTATTTGTAATAAAAATGTTTGGAAGTAAAATACGCATGATGGTCGTAAAATAAAAATCAATGCAAATGCAGCTATAAATTTCCTGATAGCAGTTATAAATGAATTTAATTCAACTGCTATATGCTATATATGAAAATAGCTATAACAAAAAAAAATGATGTAATTATTAACGTGGTAAATTAAATTTTATTTGATGTGATCAAAGAGTGGTTACTGTGCATAGTAACCTGTATGTTATAGTAGCATGGAGAGTAACAAAGTTAGTGTACTTTGATTTCAAATAGTTACTCACATACAAGTGACTAGAAAGCTTTTTAATATTATGAAAATTGTAGTCCGATGAAGTTATTAAGGCCTTGTTAGGTCAATAGCTCAGGTGGAACGTGACAATGAGTCATGCTTTTTTCGTGCATGTAGCCGGCGTTTATCGATTTACAAGACATTATCACGTAAAAAAAATGTATTAAAAAAGGCAAACATCAAAGCTGCAGTCAAGCATCTATTATTTTTTCATTATCACGTAGTACAATTATTGATATAATAATGCAAAGCTTTTTTCACGTGATTTATCACTGCTATGGTTTTAACCACTAAAGTAGCGGTGTGAACAAAACACAGGTGTTCCTTATTGTTAAAAATGAATTTCTTACGACGGTGTTTTATGTGAATAAAGTACGTTATACTTTTAATTTATTATTGAAGGATAGGAAGAAGATACATGACTGGTTGTATATAAAAACTTGGTGTTACTATAATTCAGTATATCTACATCGCTTACTCTTTAACTACATTTTGTTACTGTGACGTACAACTGAGAGTGTGGGTTTTCAACATGGATTATAAAATATTAATGAAGCATTTTACGAAAAATGGATTAATTGAAGACGCTTCTAGCAACAGACTTAAATCCGTTGCAAGTAGACGGCTAAGCCAATATAAAACTTGCCGTTTCGTCGGCAATTTTATACTCGAGAAGCGAATCCTATAAAAATGATGCTTGATTTTAATTGAAACATTTTGACGATTCTCTTCTCTATGTGAATAAGACAAAGCGCAAATTAGCTCGACAAGCGGGACCGTTGAAGCGTTCAAAATACACTGTCAAGCAGAATTGACAGTATCGGGTAATATCATTTAGAAAAGCGAGGCGGCGGAAATAGGCTTAAAAAATGGCGCCAGCTGGTGTTACGAATGGTTTTTATTTAATATTGTTTATATTAACATTTAGGAGTAATAAAATAAATTAAAGCTTTAATATATGAATTTTGTACTCGCTCAAAGATAAACTACGAATTTTGTAACTCCAACAGGGAAGATATTTTACCAAGGAAATATGGCGTTTGAAGCAATGGTACTACTTCTATCGACCTATAATGAAATAAACTAATGAACTAGATTTTTTTTACAAAAACGTCATAATCAAAACATGTTCCTATGGCATTATCATTATTAAGTAGAAAATAAGTCTCCAAGAACCTAGGCAGTATCAAGCAGCTATACTTGAAAGCCAGTCTCTCTCCCTCTAATATGTTACCATTATAGGCAACATTGTAATTTAATAGCATTAACTATTACGGTAAACTATAAAATATAGAAAGGAACACTAAATGAATTAATGAACATATACAAATTATAGAAATTCTTTTAGCCTGTCATATGCTTTTCAGAAAACACATATTTGATATTTGACTTAAAATCTTTGCCAATAAATATTTATATTATACCCATATAAAATCACAAGCTTCTTTAATTCTGATGGTTTAATATTACTGACTTATATAACAATATATATAATACTATTACACAATATATATTCAATTACTTTGTAATATAATTTCTGTATGACAGTAATGCCGATCGTGAGAACCACATATGTCTCCTTCTCACTGATATAAATCTACAAAAATGGGAGTGAGATAGATAATAAAAATAAAAACCGTTATTTAAAAGTAGCGTGTACAAATTACATAGCAATACTCCCTTTTGAGTTAATTACATACCATATCACAGATAGCTATGACAATTTCATTTAACGGTTACTATAAAACACGAGTCAAGTTTAATTTAAATAATTAAATTGTGAATGTTTGAGCCTATATGTAAATATGCGCAAGTAGTATGTTGGTATGTATGAAGCATTTAATTGTATCACTGTTATATTTTGTAGAACGTGAAAAATAACGTATCATATGATAGCGTGAACTAAAACAGTTATTCTAGTGGGAGTCTCTCGTTTAGTCTTGATTTCTGGATTGTTATACTCCTAGCATACGGATATCTAGAGCACACTAAAAATCATCCACAAAAAAACACAAAAATCGGGAAGAAATGCAGTAACGGTGGCAATAGTCGCTGGCTGAGTCGTCTTCAAATCGTGTATATGTAAAATATGAAAATCATAAAGAATAAAAAACTTGTTAAGTTCCCAATTAGCCGATAGATGGCACTACACATAATGAAGCTTTGATTTAATTTGTTACTTTCGTATATTGAAAACAGATGGCAGCACGGTCGCGAGCCCATATATACATGATTAATTTTATTGTATAATTTTTATCATTATTCAATTATTTTTTCATAAATTTTTGTTTGATTTGTTTATTTATTATGATATTGACAAAATGATATTGACAAAATATTTAAAAACCGACTGGTATAGAAACGTGACACCATATTGCCGTAACGGACTTCCGTTGCATTGTCGTCCAGTTACCTCCTAGTCGCGCCTAAAGAAGTTTAACTTCAAAAACAGGAAATCATAAAAAAAAAAAACTAAACATGTTATTTGAAAGATTAAAATTGGATTTTAAGCTCATTTAGTATTCTATAATGTAGCTGAAAAATTCCATTTATTTGTGTAATAGCAGTGAAAAAAGATTTCATTTCACTCCTATATTAAAATAGCTGAAATTTTCATTTCTGTTTGTGACTACTGAATATTGTATTAACAATGTCCGAGTTATGTGTATATTTTATTTAGATGATATTTTTATTTATTTTTATGACACCAAATTTTTTGTTTATATTACGCTTTAGTCTTTCTGTTTCTATAATCATTTGAACATAAATTTATGCGAATAATTCTTTATTAATCTGTTGTCCTTATTGAAAGAGAACAGTAAAGGCGACCTTAAAAAAAGTCTAGGCAGTCATAAAGACGGCCAACAGAAGTCTCAAAACAATGTAATAAATATGCTATCTTTTAAATTTTCATATTAGTCATAGTGTAAATGACAATATTTAAATTTTAGACTTTGTTTATTGATATTACTAACTTCAGTGGCAATTTCCTATTCAAAGCAATAACTGTATACATTTTTATAAAATCAATTAATCATTGAAACCTATGATGAGCCGCAAAATTTTAAAATTACATGCACCCAGATTCAAATGCGTCGCTAGTACGCAAGCCACACAAGCGTAATACGTCCGGTTATGCGTATATGGCATGTCATGACGCAACATCATAAATTTATCTCTTGCCAAAAATTCCGCTCAACACACTTAAAGAAGTTCTTACTTAAAAAAACTATTTTATTGTCTTATTCTTGTAAACGTAAAACAAATAAATATATTTAAAAAAAAACGAACATACGAGTGTACGTTTGAGTACTCTTAACATCCTTTCTAATAAAACATTCGTGAACATAAGGATCCTTAGTGTGATAGAGACAGCAATATACGCATGAGCGAGATAAACGAAGCCCCGGAGACAATGTAGGCGGTGTTTTCAACAGTTGAAGAGTCCTAGTCTTTGGAGAGTCATTGTTTCTGCCTACTTTGGAATAAAGCTAGACTTCTATTTTATATAACAGAGAAATGTGTAGTTACTATTTGATTTCTTGCTATTTAATTTTTGGCTTACGTTCTCGCAGGTAAGATATAATTTGCTTTAAAATCATCCATTGTATCATTACTTGGGCATCGATTTTACCTGTTTGTGTTGCTACCAAAAGTGCTATATTGCAGTCATCAACAACCTTCATACATACAATATGATTACATTTAAGACATCGCCATGCAAAATATCCGGAATTCGCAATATTACGTCTTTTTAATATTATAAATTTTAATTCTAAAAAACTGGATCACTATTATTTTAAAAATATTGGCTTTAATCAAATAGTCACTTAATAAAAATCATTGAAGGAGAGATTTCAGAAAATAATTGTAATTAAAAAATATTTCGATTTTTCGAAAGTTGAATTTTGATAGTTTCGAAAATTGTGCTGCGTCTAATATCTCGTCGCCGTAAGCCCGGGCTTCACGAGCGTAGGTCTGAAAGTCCAACACTGCCGTAAGTTGTGCATAATGCCTCTCGAGTACATTTTACCAAAAGTTAAAATCTTCAATGCTTGAATGTGAGAAGTTTTTCAACACCTAATATGTTGACTGAAAGAGAATTTCATCGATAAATTCTAAGCAGCCATTTCTAACTATATGCTAGATCTTCAAATTTTCTGGACTATAATACTGATTCTTCATAAGTTAATATATTTTATACTAGCTGACCCGTGCAACTTCGTTTGCACCAAATTGGTTATCACGCGAAAAAATTGTTTCTTTTTTTTATCGTAGCACGGCAAAATGCCTGCACTATGCCTGATGGTAAGCACAGTACAATCCAAAAACAATAGCGACCACCGAGTGACACACTATCCATCGCTGGTCGCCACTATCATGCCGGCCTACTAAAAGCTGGATATGCACAGGCTGATCCCGAAACACGACGCGCAGAAGCGAATCACTATTACGGATTTTTTCGTCATGTACATGGTGGTTGTGACCCAGTCAGGCTGTAAAGCCCTACCACCCCGCAAATAAAACTGATACCCGATTGCAGCCACAACTACCGTTTCCAATTGTGAATCCAAACTATCCACGGATTCACTTAAACATATACCCAGATTACATGTATTCATTTTTTAAATAAACCTAGTACCCATTCGTAGCGTCATCTACCAGGAACAATTAAAATAAAAACTAACCTACATAAAACTGAATAAACATCTCTACCACTTACTTTATCATAACTATCTTCGACTTGTATTAAAACCTTTTTATACTCCATTGTATTAAAGAAAAATATATGAACACCGTATCGAAGCGTCAAACATCCCGCCGAAAACGTCAAATGTCACTTGCTTGAAACTATTGTCCAAGAGTTATAAACTGTTTCAAAAACGTATTTGAAATATATTTCCAATATATTTTTATAAATAATCTCTGTACCACTCACAACATAGTACCTATCACCTTCAAACCAAGCCAGTTTTATACATCAGGTTCAATCCCTCGGTAAGGATCCCTTGAGTGCGTTGCTTGCGCGATACGGTGACACACAAATATACATCACTGCTACAACACTACACGATCACCCCCACACACGTGAAACACATGAAACACTGAATGATGATGAATGAAACATGTTACACATGAAAGTGGAAGGGTTTACTTTTTTCTTTATCGAACTAAAAAACTCTCAATTTTCCGATAATAAATATATGCAGGAGTTGTTGAGGCGTGTATGCTTGGTATGCTTTCAACAACTCATGCATATATGAATAGTTAGCTAGATTAGTTAAGACAGGTCGCGATTTTGCATGCAATAGGCAACAGCCAAGCCGAGGTGTGCCGTGTACCCTTGAACTGGTTGCCTAAATAAAATCGGCTGAGTGCCTTAAGCGCTCGTCTTAGTAGTCCGGTAACTTATATACGTATATAAGTTATTGAAACATGCATGTGTACCAAGCATGCGTGCCTCAACAACTTCTATATGTATTTTGTGTAGGAAAAAATCCTCTAAACTATGTAGGATAGGATAACGAAAAATAAGGGTAGAACTCTTGTGTCACTGTATCGCGTGAGCAGCGTACTCAAGGGCTCCACGCCCAGGGAACAGATCTAGGCTTGAGCCGTTGCCGAGAAGGACCTAATTTGGTGTACGGGAGCTAAATTTAGTCCCAGACCACGGCGGCGTGATCTGCGGTTATGCGGGCGTGGATGAAAACACGCTCTGTTTTAAGAGACAGGCTGGTACTGATCGTTCGCTGACGTGATTGAATCAGGAGGGTCGGTAAAAATGTGTCGCGGTCGTCTTCTATACTGCGCAGCGTTGGGTACGGGTTCATCGTTCGCGGCGGATACCACTAACGGGCTGGGATGATTCGCGGCTTTTTCGAAATAACTACCTGTAAGTGATTTTATATACGCTCAGACAGAAAGCATCTCCAGGTCCTGTGGAGATCCTTATTCCGGACGTACCATGGGGCACCGGTGATTTTACGTAGGGCTCAATTCTGGAGAACCTGCAACTTTTGAATACGATTTTGCGCATGTGCAAAGACCGAACAACTGTACGTCATAATCGGACGGATGCAAGTTTTGTATAAAGTGAGTTTGTCTGGGGGATATTTTACTCTTATGACAAAGCAAATGATAGAAACGACCTAAGACCATACGGCTTTGTTTCGCACTCTTTCTGTGTGTGAATCGAAATTTAAGTGTTTATCTAAAGTAACACCAAGATATTTCACCTCGCCGGCCCAAGGTATTTCGGCTTTATATAGCCTGATGGTCGACGACGCATATATTTGAGATGGCGTCAATCCCAAGTCATACGTTTACGTTTATCGTTGTATATGGTGGTCAATAATGTTTAATAAAATGAAATTGGTTCTTTGCTATGAAAAAAAATAATTGATTTGAAATTTATTATTGGAACGAAGTTCCTTACGGCAGGCTTGGAGGAGATAGAGATTATGCTGCGCGACCGAACTGAAAAAATTGTGATAGTAAAACTGTAACGAAAAGTGCATGGAATAAAACAGTTAAATGAGACGTGCGCAGGCGCGACAGTCGTATACATAAGCGAGTAGTGTATAATATCTTTCTCTTTCTCCTTTTTTGTAATTATTTCTATTTCTATGTAATTTTATGTTGTCAAACAAAAATAAAGAGACATATTTTGTTATTTTAATTGATAATTTGAATTACGATTACATAAAATTGAGCACGATTTTTTTTTTCTAATTAGTGTCGATTCTACATTAGCCGAAAGAACTTCGTTCCTATCTGGTGTCCCACGACACCACATTCTTGTTTTTATTTATAAAATATATCAGCGGGTATATATATGATTGTTTATAAAAAATGTGTCTGAATGTTTAATTGCGTTTAAAAGTTACTGAAAAAAATGTTTCTAAACTTATTATTGATTAATCGTAAATCAAAATGCCTATTAAAAATACAACGTTAACCCGCTACCAAGTGTCCTAAATTCTGTCTATTGATATATTGATAATTTCTGTAGGTGGTAGAGCCACGCTGAAGCTATTACTGGTTTCAGCATGAATGGGTCGGCTCGTTCGGGCTAATACTGCCAGAATACTTACAGAAAACCGACGTCAAATAACAGTGCTTGCATTGTAATGTTTCGTTCGGTCAGTGAGAGTGCCGGAGGTTCCCTTACACTCCCCCATATACATGTTGGAAACGCACTTACAAATCCCCTGGTTTTGCTAGTGTCTATAGACGGTGGTGGTCACTAAACATCACGTGACCCACCTGTTCGTTTGCCTCTTATGATATAAAAAAAAATATATTGATGTATTAAAGAACCAGGTATTCTAAAATTCTTGTTCTTTTAACGTTGCCGGCTCTTGTACTAAGGTGTCGCAAAAAAGTCTAGTTACGTTAACTGCAAATTTTTGTTTTTCGTTATTCTGGAGAACTCATTGCGTTTTATGGGACAAAGAGTATCCTGGATGTAGTCTTCTAATATTAGTTATCACCGTGTCAAATTTCGTTAAAATTGGTTCAGTACTTTCAGAGTAATTCGGGTTTATATTCTAGACTTTAATCCTTTATCCTGGAGAACCCTTTGCGTTTTATGAGACAAAAAGTATATTTGATGTAATCTCGTAATATTAGTTATCACTATGTCAAGTTTCATCAAGATTGGTTCAGTACTTTCAGAGTGATGCGTGTGCATAGGGACAGACAGACAGACAGACAAAAATTGTAAAAAGATTATTTTTGGCTTCTATATCGATAACATAGTCTACCCTGATTAAAATTTTCAAAAAATATTTAATGTACAGATTTCGACTTGTTACAGTTTTATTATAGTATAGATTAGGCCCTCATCCATGATTACGTTGATTTCTAATAATCGCTGTCATATACAGAACATAGAATTAGATTAGAAACTCAAATTAAATTCATCGCGCATTACATTTTCAATAGTTGTCCATTTGTTACACGACCGTTCGACTTTTCTTCGATACCGCTGTGTAAAATTAAAATTGCATGTCATTTACAAAGACGAGTTTCATCGTGGCTTCAAATGTAACAGACGGTATGCAATATCAACAAAATGTATGAAACAAGTACTGCAAGTGAATACATACCGTGTTTCTGTTTGTTCAGTTCCGTTCTGTTGGTCGCTGCCCTTCTGGGAATTCTCATTTCAATTATCAATTAACGTTATGGCCCCCCAGAGACTAAATTGGATAACGATGAATTGAAAGCCATAAAGATAATGTATTTAACTGAAACAATATTGAAAATAGTAGCAGTCTTCCCTGTAAGTGACAAATTGACTAACTGATTCGCTCATGTAAAATCCGAAAGAAAAAACCTCGCAAAGTTTGTACTGTGTGAACTTATTCTAGAACAATAGCAAAAGTGCATCCAGAATTGCCTTAACTTGTCGAATAGACACACTAATTAAGGTATTCTGAAGTATGTTGTCAATACCTCATGCATAATCGAAAATGTCCGTTGTATCGTTTGGATACAGAGGCAGCTAAATGTAATCCTAAACTCAAGTTGAGTAGAAGCTGTTTGTAAAAGTATGGGTGTGTATCAAATCAAATCAAAAATACTTTGTTCAGTTTAGGCCCTAATAAGTCGCTTATGAACGTCAAAAACTACCACCGGTTCGGAAAACTACCCAGCCATCAAGAAGAACCGACAAGGAACTCGATCGGGTACATTTTTCATATATTTTCAATATCACACATCATACAATAGCTTATAGTGGATGCACAGAGAGGAGTCAATTCCAGACATTACTATCGTTCACATACTGATCCACTCTATAATAACCTTTTGACACTAAAACCCGTTCGACGTGGCGCTTAAATTTACAGTTCGGCAAATCGGTAACATGTTTTGGGATTTTATTGTAAAACCTAACACTATTACCTAAGAAACTATTACTGGCTTTGCTAAGTCTGAAACATGGGACGACCGGTTTATTACAGTTTCTAGTATTTACATTATGCCGGTCTTTTACTAAATGGTAAAATAATGAGACCAAACCAGCTATCAAATAACCTCGATTTGTTTGATTTCTACTGCACTTCTTCACAACAACGCTTGTGCACATACTACACAATGGTTCATTTAAAATCTACAGGTTTTACGATTCGAAACATTTCGTCACTCACCATTTTTATCAAAATTCCAAATTTGATGTTGCTTTGAAAATGTCTTTCAGAGGTTCATCAGCATCTATTACCGAGGTGTCAATTGATTTCCTTTAAATTGGTAAAAATGCATCGACAATAATGGCCAGTACTTGGACGAATTTAATACACAGTTAAACAAACAAAAAGTGGGGAGAGAGAGACGAACAAGGATGTTACATCCCTTCCCTCTTAAATAGCACTTTACTTATTAACAACTTATTATCAATATATTTATATGTTATATAAAGTACATATACATAGTATCCCTACAAACACAGTCACATTTCTATTCCTTTATTCTAAGAATGGAAAAAATAAATCAAAAGGAATTTCTTACCTAGTGCTACATGTGCTATGTAGAATTATTGTTGCTCTCTCAAACACAAGCTCGTAACCATCCACTACGTTCCATTCTCCGAACGACGTGAAGTGAATAAATGCCGTAAAATATTTTCTTTTAACTAAAACTGTATCTTTTCTTTATTGACATAATAAGTGGATAAAAAAACAATGGTTGAAGTTGGTTTATTCTTCAGTTAAATAACATTGACAACTTATACTAAATATTCATTACTACAAGAGAGACATGATTATGCAAACTATACTATTCGTTGTGGGGGACAAAGTTGAGGTAGACATCATATTCCTACTACGAAAACGGGCATTTCGAGCAATTTATATTTTGGAGCCTCGCGAATCATTAAAGACTAAGAATCATTAAAGATTCAGGAAGTCGGTATTTTATCTATGTCTTCCCAATATATTCTTGATAATCTAATGTATGTCTGCAAAAACTTAGATGATCTAGATTTAGTAAAAAACAAATATAATTTAAATACTAAGAACAACAAACAGATTGGTCATTCCATGTTTCAGGGTCACTAAGACAGCTCCCTGTCGTTCAGGCTGGTGCAGGTGCTGACTGGACATGGTTGTTTCGGGTGGTACCTGCACCGGATTGCTCGCAGGGAGCCGACCGCCGCCTGCCATGAGTGCGGCGCTGAGGAAGATACCGCGCAGCACACTCTCTCTGAGTGTGCTGCGTGGGAGGTGGAGCGCCGCACTCTGGTGGCGGTGGTAGGAGAGGATTTGTCGCTGCAAAGCGTGGTCTCGTCCATACTCGGCAGCGAACAGGCGTGGCGAGCAGTGGCCTCCTTTTGCGAGGAAGTCATCTCGCAAAAGGAGGCAGCGGAGAGGGCCCGCGAGGCGGTTCCCCTCAGCGGTCGTCTTCACCATCGGAGGACCGGCAGGAGGAGGCGGCGCTTTGCCCAACTCCTCCTGCCCCCGTAGCCGGACCTGTGGGGATGTAGTCGGGGGGCTCATCCCCTCATTGCACAGGTCTGACGGACGGGGGGGGGGCAGCTGGCATGTACCTAGCTGCCTCTCTATAGGTAGGAGCCCGGCGGCAACCTTCCGCCGGGTGGACCGTTGGGGCGGCTATTCAAGGGGAATAGCGTAGAACGATCCCTTGCCGCCCCAACATCACGGTCTGTACCGACAGACCGACACAGTGGGGTTTTAGTCCGTGCGAGTCGGACATAACTCATCCTCTCCCCCGAGAGGGTGGCGTATCCATAAGGGATTTCCCCACAATAAAGTCCACACATTACCGATTTGCCGGATAGTGAGTTCAAGCAGCATACTAAGCGGGTTTTAATGTCTAAAGGCTTATTATAATATGGATCGGTATGTGAATGATGGTGACGTGTCTGGAAATGACGCTGCTATCTGTGCATCCAGCAAAAATAAAAGTAACTATCTATGCTTGTAAAAGATAAACCAGATTGAGTTTCAAGAGCATTAATTCGGTAAGACAAAGGCAATATATAGAATAATTGTTCTACAATTTAAAATTTTAACTACAAGAAACACATTTATAGTGTTTGCGTAAATCCTATATTAATATTTAATTTTAAATTCTATCATCGTTTGAGCTTCAAAGAGGTATAATTTCGTCGCCAGTAGGTAAAAGGGGCTGAAACGTGTCAGAGCGTAAAGGTCCAAGATAAGCGGTTTCGAATTATCCTTTTTTTTATTTGTAAAGCCATTCCCAACCGGTTTAATATAATGTCACTTTAATCTTTGTTAATTATGTCGCTGAAAGGATATTTCTTTACTATCTTTCTGTAAATTCTATGTGTCGTAATTATCTGGTACTGATTTATGAAAACTGATTACCTCTTATCAGAAATAAATGCTAATATTAACTATTCTTTGCTAATATTATACTGTTAAATGTGAGTTAAAAACTCGTGGTGGAATATCTATTTATGTCCGGAGGTTCAAACCTTGATATGTACCAACGAATCTTTCGGAAATAGCGTACTAATTTCAATTTGTAATATTATCGGCTGACGGTATAGGAAAACATCGTGAGGAAACCTGAACCTGAAAAATGTTCTTGTAAGATTATTGTGTATGGGAACACGTAGAGCTGTAAGATTTTAATGAAACCAAGAGTAAGTGTTACTCGTGGATATGCTTTATGATTTTCTTGGTGAGGTTTAATTGGAACACAGTACTTTAGCAGTGCTGTATGCTCATACAAACACATAGAGATACAGAGAGTAATTTGTATTGGTTAATAAATGATTGGAATGTATAATTACATATTCCAAGTCACCTGCAACATCTTTTATTCACAAAAATCTAAAAATACGTTAAATGGTTAAATTTACATTCTTATTATACGTATAGATTAACCAAAGATTACATTATAAGTTATGTTCAAGCCGAGTAAATCTAATTCAGCATCATCGATCCGAATGTGACGGTTTACTTACGTTCACTATTTGGAAAGAACGCAAAATGCGTTAAAAGCGTTTGAATTCAAAAACCGTAAAAATAATATTGTAATTTAAGCAAGCGAAGTCACAGGTACAGCTAGTTATTAGTAATAATTGTAGCATTCCGAATTCCGAATACCAGACCCCTTGAATGCGTCCCTGCATCCTGCAATGTCTTAGTACTGCGCGTGCCTCACATAGCTAGTCAACGTTAAGGTGCAGTCAGCCATCTTAGTATATTATAGTATGGAATTTCTTCTTATTTGCCAAATAAGACGAATGTGATATTGAGAATGGTGCTCGTAAACATTCTTCAACCTCTATACAAAGACCATATATAAAAAATCGAAGTAATTTTTTTTTAAGTTAATGAACTTTTAACGTTAGGAAACACAGCGACGACCGAATTCTCATGTGACGTAGTATCACCGGTGCTGTGCAAACAGTAACTGCCGCGTATGATAATTTTGCTATGTTGGCAGCAGTGCAACGCTAATAATTTGAGCGCACTAATTTTTACTTTTTTTTATATCATATAGGAGGCAAAGGAACATGCGGGTCACCTGTTGTTAAGCGATCACCGCCGTTCATAGACTCTAGCAACCTCAGAGGAGTCGCAAGTGCGTTGCCAGCCTGCGTTTGGGAGAATCGAGAGAAAGGGAGGGGTGTTAGAGGAAAGGGGAAGGGAGAGGGGAATTCAGGGGAGATGGGTCTCCGGCGCTTTCACTGAACCGAACGAAACGCAACAATGCAAGCAGTGTTAATTCACGTCGGTTTTCTGTGAGAGGGTGATTCTACCCCGGACGAGCCCCGACCCATTCATGCTGTAACTAATAATAGCTTTAACGTGGCTATACCACCTACAAAATGATTGGAAGTGAGATGGCGTGATTACCCGTGATTCGTGTTTGAGAATACATCGGTGAATGAGCCCAGTCTTATACACACAAACTTTCTAGAAGAAAGTCTACAAGAATACACAGACAGAGGAGAATTGTATAGATAAAGATTACATAAATTATTTTTATCTTTAACTAGCTGTTCCCTCGACTTTGTCCGCGGGGAATAGTTACTGTGGGTTAACGCTAACATGCAGCAAAAGCTTTTAAAAGAAAAAGAGAAACGATTCATTGGTGCTCTGCTCCTATTGGTCTTATCGTCATTATATATAATATAATATCTTCCTCGATAAATGGGCTTTCTAACGCTTCAATTTTTGCAAATCAGACCAGTATGTCGCGAGATTAGCACCTTCAAGCAAACGAACAAGCCCTCCAGTTTTATAATATTAGTATAAATAACCTAACTGTTTCACCATGTATTTAGTTTAATATTTTGTTTTTAATAATTCGGGCACCGATTGCATATTTGAGTGGAAGAATATTCTAAGTTATATTAATTTAAATAATATAATATTTTTTACGTTATTTTCACTTTGACTCTATGTGCTTTTTTATTTCAAGAGATGTGACCGAACTATTATAGCCATATAGCTATTACATATGCATATGCTATATTACATATGCATATGCTATATTACATATGCATATGCTATATTACATATGCATATGCTATATCATAGCATAAAGCTAATATAGCCATGATTGTACTACAGAGCAATATTTCAGAATCGTCCAGTGTATATTAACCAACAAACCGCTAATAATCACAGTTATGGCGTAATCCGGTGACGTTGTTAAGACCTTTCTAGGTCAATAGCGTAGTCAGTTCGAGAAAAAAAAACACAGTTATTGTGATGTAAATGCAGTTTAAATAATAATAGTACAAATAAGTAAAAGTACATCCATAAAGGATTAAACGTTAACTCTAAGCGTCCCAATTTACTATTACAAGCTCGTTAAATATCGCCTGCAACTCTTTCGATACATTTAAAGACCACGTAAGCTACACTACAAAGGGACAGCTTTACATATATATCACTACAAAACATACGACATAAACATTCACTTTGATGTTTGAATTCTTTCATGGAGCTACATTTTCAGCATCTTTGAGAAATCTTTTGACGGTTTCTCGAGGAAGTCTCGTATTATATGTAATGTTTTATTTGAAGAAATGTTTGGCATTTCAAAAGAGGGTGGAGTGTGGATTTTGTCGTGAACGATATTTTGTCTTTTTATGTGTACGACTGCAGAATCTGCGTAAGTTTGTAGTGTAGAAACGCTTTGGTGGGAATTGTATGGAGAAATGCTTGACGACGCTAGGCTAGATGTTTCAACACCGTTCTCAAATAGCATGATAATTAAAACATTCTAATTTCCTAATATAAATGCGAAGGTGATCGTTTGTTTGTACCAGGCCTTAAAATCAAATTCTGTATACACGTTGCAAGGAGTACAGAAAAAGCTATAGGATATCTTTCATTAATTAACAATTCTGTTCCCCAGGGGTTTGGTCTACTATATCAATGCGAGCTCAACCTGTAGGCATACGCTAATTCCAACAAGGTGGTAGCCTCTCTCGTTAGAACTTTTCAGGGAGTTTTTGGGACATCACAGAATTTATGCTCCATGATATTATTTTCCAACTACTTCACTTGTGCACAATAACCGAATTACGTAAAATATCACCATTATTAGAAAATCAATAACAAAATCCAATAACACAAGTTCATGAATAAAATACAATACCATTACATGACAGGCTAAGATTCCTCCAAAAATTCCAATCACATATTGGCTATCTCATTTTCTAGGCTCAGTAAGACCAGTAACAGTTTTCTAGGTAACAAGTGTTAGATCCCAAAACAAAGTATCGGAGCACCTTGTTGATTTGCCGGATTGTAAGATCGAGCACTATGTCAAACAGGTTCTATAAGATCAAGCAGGAGCTAGTGTCTAATGTCTATAATAGGATGGATCAATAAGTAAACGAAGATGATATCTGGGAATAGCGCCACTCTTTATGCATCCGCTGAAAACGATTGTCAATGGCTTATTGAACAATACAAACAATAAAATCATAAACTAGATCGAGTCTCTTGGGGGTCTCTCTCGATGACTGGATTGTTTTCTGAGAAAGTAGTTGCTTACACATAACTGGAACTTTAAGCTGCTATATATCACCCTCAGTGCTCACTTACACTATATAACAAAGTAATGAAAACATTAAGCTAAACATTATCAAACAATATGTGTTAAATCTTTTATTATATAGATATAATATGTCCATAGTGTCGATATAATTAAATTATTATTATACCTTGCTATAATTTAAATCACATAATCAATTTAAATCAATTATATTTATTCTTGAAGTCCTGTACAGCGCACGTCACACGCGCTTACACTGAACAACATATTTTTGATTAATTTCACACAGACGAATGCACGAATAACAGTTCATGACTACATAGTGTAAAACAAAGTCCTGTTCCACGTCTGTCTATATGTCTATTCGCGATAAGAATAAAAACTACAGAACGCATCTTCATGTCGTTTTCACTAATATATAAAATGATTCTTGGGCAAGGTTTAGGTATAGTTTGTCTTATTATCAGGGCGGGCAACGTCTGCTGAACCTGTTAGCTTAAAGTAAAACAACTAATTAGTTATTTGCCAGTAAAATTCGCGTTCAAATATTACTTGTAGTCCGGTGAAGCTGTTAAGACCTTGCTAGATCAATAGCGTAGTCATTTATAAGAAAAAAAAACTGTTCAAATAGGTCTAGCCGTTTCGGAGATTACCCGAAACAAATAAACAAACAGATATATTGACAGCATTAAAAAAATATTGATATTTGTAGCACCACAGATATATGTATGTATTCACCAAAAAGTATTTATTTTAATATTATATACACACACTTTATTTTTATAATACGTAATATATCACAAATCAAAAATTGGGAATAAAACTAACGTAGAATAAAGTTTTTGGCGGGATTTCAGTCTGCCATGTAGTGGATTTTATATTTTATTCAGAATCTTGTGTTACTTGTCTCTATATTGTGTTAAATTGGTGACGTTTTATGTAATATGATTCGTTTATTGTGCGTAAGTGAAATGACTGAAAAATAATACCACGGAGCATGAATTCTGTGGTATTGAAAATTAAGAAGATAAAAATTTATGAAATATTATATAGAGGATTTGGCGCTTATATCTTTACATTAAGTTGGACATAGATGAAAACTACCTATATTGACAACTTCAGAATTGGCAGTATGGGTTAATTCCTTCGACTGTCTTATTGGACGAATATTATTACTACTAAAGTATTTGAATAGCAACACAAAATAAACTTTAGAAATGTTTGCTATATAAACGTAATACGTATAATTAAAATTTGTAAACAAAACTAACGTAGAATAAACTTATTGAATAGGAACTCAAAATAAACTATGAAAATATTTTCGATAGAATATTATCGCGTTACCATGGCAACGCATATAATACTGACATTAACACACAGCGGAAGCTTCCAAAATAGCCCGATTTTGAGACATTCTTCATAAGTGCTCAGCTGCTATTAGTTTTAACGTGATGATATGTAACCTATAGTCATCCTCGATAAATGAGCTATCTAACACTAACAGAAAATTTTCAAATCGTACCGGTAGTTCTTGAGATTAGCGCGTTCAACCAAACAAACAAACAAACTCTTCAGCTTTATAATATTAGTATAGATTTCTGAGACCATAAATTGATTGAATATTTTTGATTATGGTTTTAAATGACATTTTATTGACTATTGACTTGGGACTTGATTTAAATTAGAAATGTGATTGCATTGAACTTTGTTTTTAATACATTATAGGGTTATCAACAACATCATTTAAGGGACTAGCTTTCGAGTCCAGTTGTCGGATCAATCTAACAGGTGTTTAGTTTGAAAGTGATAGCTAGCCAGGTGGACGTAAAAATAGTCCTTCCACCATGCTATGTTTTCCTTCACGATAAACTCCGAGCTAATCCTACGTTGATCGATATGGTATCCTAACACGCTACCATGAGTCTAATTAATTTCAAATAGCAATTTGAAGTTATAGTTCAATCAAAATCAAACCTTAGTAAAGCAACAGGAGTGCTATTTCTGTGTATGTAATGATATTAATTTACCATATTATAAATAATTAGCATTAGTATAATGTGAAGAAATAAAGTGATAGCCAAATGCTGTGAAAACATAAATTATGGATTATTTTTCACTGAATCTTTTTTTCTCTAACAAAGCTATAAATCAAATTACTTTCTTGTTGGTTTCACAAATAATTCAACTACAAAAAATATCGAATTGACCCTTGCAAAAAAAAAACTCTCGGATATTTATTTAATCTTGTCAAAGCGTCACTTTAAATCCAATATTAATCTTTCAGCCAATGAGAAATACAAGAATATTTCCAAAAAAGGTAATCAAAATCACTCACCAAAAATTTATGTTATATCAAAAACGACTTTGACTTTGAAGTATATTGCTGTTTGCAGAGTGTTTACCTCAAGGGACTCGTTCTGTACACTTTTATGTACTTTTCATAACTGCTTTGAGAACATTGTGATAAGAAGTACGCTTTATTTCTTATGATCCTTAAATGTTTAGAATTTATTTTAAGTTCCTATAGCCCCAAATCACATATTTAAGTTTCAAAGGAACAGATCTTTAAAAAATGATGACTGTATATGGATTAAATCATCATCATCAATAACATGTAATAGATCCACTGGACTCTATAAGTCTCTTCTCGGAGAAAGGTATGGGCATAATCTCCACACCATCCCACGACGTATTGGCGATCTCAAACTCTGAGAAATACACAGTTCTATGGTTTCCCACGTATAGTAGTTTTACAAGAACATTTCTCAGGTTCAGATTTCCTGACGATTTTTTTTTATATCATAGGAGGCAAATGAACAGATGGGTCACCTGATGTTAGGTGATCACCACCGTCCATAGACACTTGCAACACCAGGGGAGTCACAAGTGCGTTGCCAGCCTGTGTTTGGGAGGAGGGTTTGGGCAGGAAGGGAAGGAGGAACGGGAAGGGGAGGGTACGTGGGTCTCCGACTCTCTCACTGACCGAACGAAACACAACAATGCAAGCACTGTTACTTCACGTCGGTTTTCAGTGAGAGGGTGGTGCTTCCCCGGACGAGCCGACCCATTCGTGCTGAAAACAATCATAGCTTCAGCTTGGCTCTACCACTACCATTACCACAGCTGATAATATTGCCAATTTAAAATAGTAAACCTAAAATATATAAACACAATCATAATTGAAACGATCATCATAGAGGTGACCATACCTTAGGTCTTTATACAATGGAAGGGTTTCTATCCTTTTACTATTGTATTTTATTATTTTTAAGTTTAGTAATGTATTAGCCTCCGTGTGAGTCTTTCTTTGTGTGAATACCTTTATACACAATTGGGTTTTGCTTGCGGTTTTACTTTTTTATATATCATAGCAGGCAAACGGGCAAATGAGTTACCTGATGTTAAGTGAACACCACAGTCCATAGACACCAACAACACCAGAGGAGTCGCAAGTGCGTTGTCAGCTTGTGTTGGGGGGCGGGAATAGGGAAGGGGGAGTAGGGGAGAGGAGAGGGAGGAGGAGGGAGATAGTCTCCCGGCGCTCTCCGGCGCTCTCACTGACCAAACAAGATGTAACAACGCAAGCACTGTTTCACGTCGGTTTTTTGTGAGAGGGTGGTACTACCCCGGACGAGCCGAAACATTCATGCTGAAACCAGTAATAGCTTCAGCGTGGCTCTACCACCTATAAAGCTTGCGTAAAGATACATTTTGCAAATAAAATACAGCCTAAACTGGAACGGGTCCTTAGTCCATATAATAAAGAGTTACCTTATCACTATGATGTTATGGTTTGAAGTCGTAAAATTTATAAATAAAAAAAAAGAAACTGGTCTTTTATTTCGCAAATTATGTCAACCAAACGTATCTTGTTTATAACCTGACACGGATATTTTAATTCGCTCGGCACCCGGTTACCTGGTTACCAGGTAATCCGGTATAAACCGGATATCTCTATAGTGCCGAATAGAATTACCCCAAAAATCTGGTTGTAACTTTGAGATAAACCCGTTAGGAAAATAAATACTCGCAGGTAGTTTTCGACCCCAAACTGACTCCGTTGAGGTCATATGTTATAGACGATAAATTTTATATTAAACTAACTTTACACTGGCGGTTTCATTCGTTTCAGCTATAAAATGTATACAATAAATTTTCTCTATAGTGTGTATAGGAGTGGATATATAAAAAATGTAACCATCACACGCGATTGAAGAAAACATTCATTTTTTTTTTTTTTTTATAATTTTCTATATTTTATTTGCTTATAACAAAGAGATGTTAGTAATATTTCCTGTGTTATTTAAGTTCCGGATTAGTTGATAGATGGCACTAGTGATGAAGAAACTTTGATTTAATTTGTTACTTACTTACATTGAAACCAGATGGCAGCACGGTCGTGTGGCCATATATACATCATTATTTCTATTGTATGATTTTTATTACTATTCAATTTAATATTTTTTATTAATTTTATTTTTTGATTGGTTTGTTTATAAACTATTTATTGACAAAATCAAAAATAATTAAAAATCGGATGGTACAGAAACGTGGCGCTATATTGCCGTAACGGACTTCCGTTGCATTGTCGTCCAGTTATTTCCTAGTCGTGCCTAAAAAAATTTACTTCAATTATATATTATATATGATTGAAGAATTCTTTCTTGTGATTGAAGATTTCTTTAACCACATAATTTAGCTGCTGTTTTACCTTTTTTCTATATTCTTGTTTCTAGATTTTTACAGGTCAGGTGTTTCGCCACAACCTCACTTGACGTTAAATGTCCTAAGATCGTAAGAAAGGCTCTCAACTATACATATACATCTATCTGATACCTTTAAATGAGCAATTCTTACACATTTTTATATTATTATAATAGGTCTTTACCTATGAAATAGCCGTTCTGCAATCTGGCCATTCCAATCAAAATAATTTTTGTTTGGCTAAGAATTCTAATTCCAAATTAATTTTATTTTAAAAACATGGAATTCTTTTTCCAAAAGCAGTCATTTGTGTTTTGATTGTTGATTGATATATATAAAAAAAATTTACTTGCTAATAGTTGATAGTAGTTTAGATGCTTCTACCTCTTTGGGTTAAAAAACACTGGAATGTCTAAGAATTTCAAATTTCATATGAATGTTACTTAAAATATGGTTTACTGATATACTTAGAAATGAAACTTCAAAAAATACCTTTTTAATTTTCATTTTTGTAGTGAAAAAAACTTCTTTAGGCATGTTGAGCGGCGTTTTTGACAGGTGATAAATTTATAATTTCGTGTCATGACATGCTAGTATACGTGAATGATCGTATTGCGCTACCGTGGCTTGCGTCAGTCTAGCAACACGTAGTAGCAGCCTGTGCATATCTAATATTGATATTTTGTATTAATATTGTGCAGCCCATAATATATTTGATTAATTCATAAACTGCATAAATATGTGTATAATTATGACTCCGAACGCCAATAGACGTGAAATCCAGACGAATGATAATAATTTAAATAATAGAAACTACAATTCATTTAAAAATGCAAAAGAAAATGCAGTTATTTCACTGTTTTCATTTTTCACTTCTATCGGCAGTATTTATGACTACCTCGAGTTTTTTTTGTAATATTAAAATTCACTCAAAATTGTTTCCAACTATATAATTATTATACATTCAACGCCTTACACCAAGATCGTTAAGTGCATAATTATTAACAGCGGAGTTTAACAAACGACTGGCCATTAGACTGCTACAGAACAACATTAATATCTTTTGTCCTCGCAATTAATATCGGCTAACCTATACAAAACAGACCTCCATTACGGATACGAAATGATACAAATAGCTTCCATAATGAATAGTACCTAGACGACCGAGCCTTGCTCGGTTCTTTAAAAGCATTTTGCTACAAAAAAAAAATTAAAAAAGATATTCCTTTTACTGTCACTTGGATTCGAACTGGGGTTAGACGGTTTTTCGAAGCAGCCGATTTTCATCTGAGCTATTTTTGTTTTGACAACGGCAGCGAATTTTTTACCTTTATATTCTAGCTATATTTTTTCATTGCCTGAAAACTCAGATAAAAAAAATCTATGAATGAAATCTAGCTAAATCGATTTATCGTCTCCAAAACCACCTACATACTAAGTTTCACGGAAATAGCTGACGCCGTTTCCGAGATCCTTATCCAAGATAAAATTATACAAGAATTGCTTCTTAACAGGTATTAGATATTATACATTCTATAATTAATTATTTGAAGTGTGGGTAGGGCTTACTCTAAGTACACCTAGCTAACACCCTCATGTCAAAATTTATCGCCGAGCACCATTTCATGTATACCGTCAACTGCATTTGAAAGTCAGTCTAGTCTAATCTCTAGATTTTTTTACCATCTTACTCTTTACGCTATGTTATCATTTAACATCAGAAGAGATTGTGGTTAAAAAAACATTCCGCTATTATACAAAATTAGCGAATCGATTTTATAACGAATTGATATCTCTTATAAGGATAAAAGTATTTTATCAATGTTAAATATTAGAAACATAAAAAAATAATATTAAAATCTGTACCCATACTTTTAGTGAGAAAACATTGCAGCTATAATAACATTTATACTGCAAAAGTACTAAAATCTATGCTGTCATTGACCTTCTTCTATAATAAAACCATTGAATATAAAGGTAGTGTTTATTTCTAATTACTAGAATCTTTGAACCACAGAATTAACTAGTGGATCTTAATTATCAATATACTGAAATGTAATTTATTATTACAAAAAAATCAAATAAGGGTAAAACGAAGTGAATTTGTATAGTAAATGAAGGGGTAGCACCATATTCTAAATGGAAAGGGCGCAGACGGTAGCGCTTAAAGCGAGTCTTATGAAATTTTATATAACAATATTCGAAAACATTCTATGCACCTTAAAGCTGAGAACGCGTATGGCCTAACACATAAGTAACAAGCGATAAATTCAAAATACTTAACAACACAAACGATTATAAACGTTATCGCTACACAAGTATAATGCAAACTCTTTAGAATTTGCGACGCCCAGTATTATATATGTTCTATTCACATAGCTGCCATATTATGGTAATTGTACTAAAAAATCGTAACTGGGATAGATACTTATCATTGGAGTATAAAAAAGTAAAATAACTTAATTCAATATAAGCCCTTACAATGGATTGCCACGGATTTGAAAAACAACCCAGTCTTCGAGCAAAGCTGGTAAGAATATATAAATAGTTTTACTTTTACAAAGCCTCCAATGTCCAGAGATTCCGATGTATATCAACAGATATTTATAAATTATTAACTGCGACCTCAAATTGTTGTTAATAATGGGCTGGTAATTAAATAATAATAAAATTATAATAGTAACTCTAGGTTGTTATTACCTCTACGTCACGCGTCGTGCAAACCACTATTTAATTTAGCAACAATACTAAGTGAAAAAGTTCCAGAAGACATTATTTTAACACAATGTAATAATTAGCTATCATGTAAAAATGTCATAATAATAAATCTCCTTTTATGTAATCCTTAAAATTATTCTCTCATAAATCTGTAACGCATTTCGGAATATTATTATAGAATATAATATTATTCATGGTATTTAACTATTTAGCTTAATTAGAAAATAGATTTTCTGTAGTTTTTGATGTGAAACATCTATAGGTGAGGGTAAACCTGATTGTTGACGTGACGAGACGTAGCGACGCGATGCCATACGTAAGCAACTGTGCGCAATCTCTCTTGCCGCACTGAGATCGTTTACCTATAGTGTAATTTGAGTTTTCAATGTTTCACAAACAGACGTCTTTGATTTTCTGTTATTATACAAATTAAAATTTACACCAATACAATAGTGCGTATTCTTTGTTTAGAACAAATTATAGTACAATGAATTACAAAAAGAGAGATGTACCAATTGATTAGAACATAACACTTTTGGTATTGATCATTACCTAGGCAAAGAAATATGGTGTTTCAAAGTCATTATGCCATACAATGTCTGTGCAGATGAAGATTAGACATGATTTGCACTATAATATTTTCCGGAAACAAAATTGATAATTATAGTTAAAGAAAAATAATAACAAAGTGACATCGTAGACAATTTATGTATCACATAATAAAACAAAGTCTTCTGCCACGTCTATCTGTATGTCTGTCTGTTCGCGATAAACTCAAAAACTACAACTAAGCAACAGTTTTCACGCTACCGCTTATAATTTACACCAAAGGTGTAGGGTTCTACACGCCCAGGAAACAGCGCACACGAAATTGTAACGCCCTATATTGTACACGGGAACTTACTTTGAGATATTATTCTTGTTTATAACACACAGGGGGATGCCGCCACTGAAAAATCGACATAGGTACTATATATACTGAGAAATATTGCTTTTTTAACGTTTTAACGAATACTGAAGAAATCTTTTAAAATATACAATTCTATTAGTATAACAGTGTTTGAAAGTTATTTAATGCATACTATATAAATGTTGGTTTGTATTAAGTTATTAAAAAAAACAATTCCATCGACTGTTTTTTTTTTTTTTTCATTTTTATATAAAAAAATATATTGTGGACCGTGGTCTACAAAATTTTGATAAATAAAGTGTTTTATTTAGAATTTTTAAACACTTACTACACGATACAAATGCTAGTGAATCATTAAGTTATGTTCGAATTAGTCAGTAGTTTCCTTAATAAGACCGGCTCACAGCCACCATGGATGAATTTTCATATCTTGATAATAATGGCTCCTAATAATGACATATTAATGAACTCCCAAAAGCTAAACGACAATAGAAATTATTTAAAACTAGCGGTCCCGGCGGACGTTGTCCCGCCTTGATAATAAAAAAAAATCTTGACAAATCATATGCCTAAACCTTCCGCATGAATCATTTTTACTACTGGTGAAAACCGCATGAAGATATGTTTAATAGTTTTTGAGTTTATCGCTAACAGACAGACAGACGTAGTAGAGGACAAACTTTTATAATATGTAGTGATGATTTATATATAAATTCGTAACCAATATCAACAACACGAAAAATCCCAATGAAAGATACCAAAAATGAAAACTATTGGAATATTTCCTTTGACAATACAAAAAGCCGCGGGCGATTTAATCAACAAGCACAAAGAATAATCTGTAGGTACAGACAATATTATGTAAGTTTTCCCTTATTTCTGTTTATATGTTATCGAAAATGTGTTGTAACTGGTAGATGATTCAAATGTAAAGATAATTTATATTAGTAAAATTAATTTTGTAAATACTTAAAAAATAAATATAAGAAATATTATATAATTAAGCTAGTATACAACTTTGGTGGGTGTTGAGCCACGATGAAACTATTACTGGTTTCAGCATGAATGGGTCGGCTCGTCCGAGGTAGTACCATCCCTCTCACAGAACACCGACGTGAAATAACAGTGCTTGCATTGTTGTGTTTCGTTCCGTCAGTGAGAGAGCCGGAGACCCACCTCCCTTCCGCTTTCCTCCTTTCCCTTTCCTTCACCTCCCCCCTTCCCCATATACAGGCTGGTAACGCACTTGTGACGTCCCTGATGTCGCTAGTGCCTATGGACGGTGGTGATTACTTAACATCACGTGGCCAAACTGTTCGGTAGCCGCCTTTGATAAAAAAAAATGTTAAAGCTAGTATACATATATAAAATACTAGCCTCTGCCCACGACTTCGTTCGCGTGGAATAGTTATTTTGGGCTAAGGACTTTTGCGTTTCTCGAGATAATTAGGTCAAATACTAAGCACCCACTTTTTTAATTCATTTACTAGAATCAACTAATGATTATCCTGTAAAAATATTGCTGGTGACTAAACAGTCGCTAGGTATAGAATCTATAGTTTCCGAAATTGTTTATTACATGTTACGAGACTCCAGATTTAGATATCACTTTCAAAAGACTGCGCATTAACTCAAAGATGACATGGATGTATACATATTTTTCAATAATAGATGGCGCGCGAGTCGTTTCAGTTTTACCTTTGAGTAAAATTATAAGCGACAAACTGGATTAATAGATTAAAAGTACGTTTCGCATTTATTTGATTACTATACATGAGCCAAAACGTTATCGTGAGATTTATATCACTTACTTATAGTACGGGCGCCGAAAACTATTCCCAAATTATCTGGGTATGATGAAGATCGGATATATATGAATAAATTAAAAAATCTATTAATATTATAAACAGGTAAAGTTTGTGACGTTGTGACGTTGTAGGGGGTAATCTCAGGAACTACTGGTTCGATTTGAAAAATTCGTTCAATGTTATATAGCTCATTTATCTTGGATGGTAATTACATATTAAGTATCAGGAATTTGGTATCTTAACTCTGTCCTCGCAATACATTTCTGATAATCTAATGCATATCAGCAAAAACTCAGATAAGCTGGATTTAGTAAAAAGCCGACATAATTTAAATACTATAGACAATAACAACTTGGTCATTTGATGTTTCAGGGTCACTGAGACTAGTAACAGATTTTTAAGTAATAGTGTTTGGTGTTATGAGAAAGTCCCAGAACATATTACAGATTTGCCGAATAATAGTGAATTCAAGCAGTCAAGCGGGTTTTAATGTCTAAGGGGTATTATAGAGTGGATCAATGTGTGAACGATGGTGACGTTTGAAAACGACGCCCTCCTCAGTGCATTTACCAAAAAAGAATGTAACTGTCTAGATTTGTAAAAAAATGTATCCTGAAAAGATAAAACAGATCGAGTCTCTTGCCGGTTCTTCTCGATGAGTGGGTTGATCTTCCGAACCGGTGGTAACTTTGACCTTCGTAACCGCCTTCTCAAGTTCTAGATCGAATACATCAATGGGAATGATATAAATTGATTATTGCAGAATACATTATACATTAGACATTATGGGATAAACCTTATCCAGATTTAATTAAACAATGAATATAAAAGAACAGCGTAAAAACCTTTCCAGTGGTCTGTTTACGTCGTTCCGTTTATTTAGGTTACGTTTTGTAACTCAATTTACGCCTTTGTTAATTGAGATCGCAGCCTTTTTAAAGATTATAGAGGAGAGACTGACTTTCATTAACAAGTCTCTAAAAGTTCTGTAAGAAATAATAAAATCCAGAATGAGCAATTTTGAAACGGTCGTTGCTTAGAGATAAATTTCTAATTATAATAATAGTTTGCAAGAACGGCTGCTTGATAATTTTATAGTTTTAAACTTTTAAATTGCAAAAAAAAATCGCTCATGAAATGGTATAGCCTTAAACTGTTGAAGCAAAGGAGAGACAACGCCTTCCATATCATTGTGTAAGCCCAATTTTATTAGTTTCCGCGAGTATAGTTCTTCGTCAGGTCTATTTATGTCGGCAGCGTCTCTACGTATCCTAGAGATTCCAAACTGACCTACCTAGATTATTTTCCTTCTCCATAATGCCGTTGATTAGTTTATCTGCGTGACATAATCACTTGAATTTCAGATACTTCGACATTGGAATAGTAAATCTTGTTATGGTTCAAATTAATTAGATATTATATTGATAAATAGCTGACCAATACCTACTTCGTCGAGCGATAAACATTTTTATGTGATTCGGTTAGTACTGAGTGCTATCTATATATTTTGATAAGAGTTCATAATTGTTATATGACCAATAAACATCACTTAACGATTTAATTATTTTTTTTTATTAAAAAAAGGCTTTTTGTGACCTCAATATAATAGTTAGACATATGCTGTCGATAAATTTTTTTAGGCATTATCAAGGTGTATAACTTTTCTCTAGAATTCAATCATATATCTCTGATCGTTGAGGCAGCGATCGTAAAAAACGTTTTCGTTAGACCGTTTTCACCTCGACTTTGTAAATCCGACTACCATAAAGTCTTTTCATTTTTAAGGTTAATATATGGCCTATGATACTTACAAATAATGTGGCTTTCTATTGTATACTATGCTATATAACAAGTTTTACATCTAATAATCGAGTAACAGCTACGTGTTCCAATTTTAATATAATATATCCATAATAATGCTCTGTCATTTGATAACTAATTGGCTGGAACGGCTCAAATCCGTTCGGATGCTCTTAAAGCTGTGTTAACGACAAAATTCCTCACTACAGCCAGTTCATTAGTGGCGCTAATTGGATCACCTAACGAGCTTACTGCAATTTACTTGTTGGGTTTGATGCAGTGCGCAGAAGGCTTGCTCTGGAATGGTTAATGAGTCTGAATAATTTTTGTACATTAAATCATCATTTTACCTATGGACAGTTTTAATACTTGTGAAGTAACTGGAGATACAAATTATGGAAGTAGGTCAATAGATTATATTTTCAATAAGAAGGGAAATAATTTTGTCCTTTTGAACATGTTTCCCTTGAAGACACACTGATAATTACATAATTAAATTAATTTCTTATAAAATCATAACCTGAGTTCGAGATATCTATACATAAGTAATAAAATGGGGTGTAAGGGGTGTCGAGTAACATCTTAAGACTTGAGACACCCAAGCCAACCTCACCTGCACGTGGTGCACCCTGCTGAATAACGAACGAGGCAATGGCGAAAGCAGGGTGGTAGGGTTTTACAGCCCGACTGGGTCGCAACCACCATGCATGTAGCGAAAAAGCCCGTTATAGTGACTCGCTTCTGCGCGTCGCGTTTCGGGATCAGCCTGTGCATATCCAGTACCGGGTGACTTTCGTCATTATGGCCGGCATGACAGCGGCGACCGACGATGGATAATCTGTCTCTCGGTGGTCGCCGATGTTTTTGGATTGTACTATGCTTAACATCGGGCATAGTGCAATCACTATGTCGTGCTTCGATTAAAAAAAAAAAACATCTCAACCATTTTAAGAAATGTCTGTCTGTCTATCTGTCTGTTCGTTTAAAGACGCATCACTTCTAAAGTATTGCTTTCACGATAAAACGTCAAGTAAATTATAAAGCATATTCTCGAGTAACATTTAGTCTTTGTATTATCAAAATCAATGGAATCCTATAAAAAATATTGTAATTTTAATGACGACGCGACTTACACACGAGTGAAAACTAGATAAGTAAATGGACTTAATACATTCAGATGATTTTATTAGTCGCTGTCTTTTATATTAAATCCGAGGAGGACGGAACTGTAGGTACAGCTAGTATCAACTATGTCGGTCTAGACCATTTAAAAAGTATGATGTGAAATTAAATAAAAACGTAAATTAGTATAGTTTTTACATTTTATGTCGACAGTATTCAATAATTGTTGGCGCCAGACGAGGTATTTATGAATATAAAACTAGTTCATAAAATAACTCTGTCTTATGAATATGATTTGACAATATAGTCTTAAGTAATGGAGGATCATAATAGTGGTATTTGATGCCTAATAACATGATAGAAATAATTAATATGATAATATAACCTAATTCATAGATCAATCTCAACCCACCTCAGATATTAAATGTAATTTTCAACTCTCATTCATTGCTGCTTCAAACGAATCGAGTGAACTCAAGTACTCTCGTAAGCTAATTAACGATTTATACCACTTTTTTATTTTAAAAAAATATTTCAAAGGTCCTATGAAACCTATAATATATCTTTAGAAATGTATATCCGATGGGATTTCTTATCGACAATAATAGGAGGTTTAAATTTATGTAACATCCTTTGGGAATTAATCATCCAAATCCTGTCAGCTATGGTGGAAATATTGAATACTAGCTTCTACCAGCGACTTCGTCCGCGTGGAATGGTTACTTTGGGCTAACGCTAACACGTAGCAGAAACTCTCAAAAGGAGAAAAAAACTTCGATTCTAAAATTTTTTAATGTTTTTTGAAAGAATTTTGGATAGGTATTATTACCCTACAAATTGAGCAAATATTCAATTACTATAGGATTGGGTATTAATGAAGTAAGGTTATTTAATGTTTTTGTAATTTCATAACGTTAAAGAATATAACTATATAATTTTAAAATTTACTAAGACGTTAGAGCGCAATTCTTTGCAATTTATTACTGGATATGAGCGCATTATGGTAATTTTACAGCGTTAAATTCAGTTATGATAATGTTCATGGGTGCTTGAATACTCAATCGACCTATTACATCTTCCTTGTTGCCGTTCCAAAGAGTTCTTTGAATAATATTATTAAATTTGGAATCTTTTGATCAAATCATTCGTTTGTCTGAACCCTGGTAATTCTAACCATATTGTACTTCACATAGTGTTACCAAAAATTTGGAAGTTTTCGATTACTTTCACACATTTTTTGCAAATATATTTTCGTCATGTGTTATTTTCATTTTTTATGTAATATAGGAGGCAAACGAATAGGCGGGTCACCTGATGTTAAGCGAACACCGCCGTCCATAGACACTAGCAATACCAGAGAAGTCGGAAGTACGTCGCCAGCCTGTGTTTTGGGGGAAATGCTGGGAAAGGGGATGGGGAGAGGAGATGAAAAGAGGAAGAAAAGAGGAGAGGGGAGACGGGCCTCCGGCACTCTCGCTTACCGAACGAAATGCAACAATGCAAGCACTGTTACTTCTTGCTTGCTTACTACTTCTGTTACGTCATGTCGGTTTTTTGTGAGAGGGTGGCACTATCTTGAGCGAGCCGACGCATTCGTGCTGAAACCGGTAATAGTTTCAGCGTGGCTCTACCACCTATATGATTGTAATTCTGAATATTACACTTAAGATAGCTGGCAATAATATATTAAGACTAGAAGAACTGTTCCTCAAGTGTAGCTGTCAAAATATACTTAGAGATACATGATGACAGAATTTTAACCCGACAATGGTGATTAACTAGAAGACATAGGAGAATTTGGTATCAATGCAAACGAATATGTCATGAATGCTTCTTAAAATTATAAAATATAAATGTAACTTAGGAATTAACAATAGAATCTGATCATCAAAGTAATAGAGGAAGCTAAGATAATAACAATTTGCCAGCATTATGTGACACGGTTTGTCGGTAAGCCTATAATTAGGTTGAGGTAACATTTACCTGGTCGCTAAATGCCAAGTGGTCGAACACTTTAATTGATGATCCGTCTTATAAAGTGCTGTAAAATAGAAGGAACTTTCATTTTTGGCGCTAATTTCGTAATATATTTTGTTTGCAATCTATTGTTAAATTAAGCTGACATTGTTAAATAGGGTCTAGGTTTAGGGTCACTACATGATTTTTTCTTCTACTTTCATCTGTCAGATGTCATCTCAAAATTAACACCTTTTAAACATTCAATACAATTCTTTACTCAATTTATTTCTACTTTTTTCGATATTTCTCTTACATCCGTTTTCCTTTATGATTGTGTATTTTCTATTTACATAACTGTTACATTTTCTGATGACATGCGCATACCACAATAACCTATTAAATCCTTAACATCTATGTCACTGGGGTTATTTTTAAACTTCCTCCGATATACTTATTCCTAATGTTATCCATTCTGGTATATCTCTAGTACATATAATCTTCTCTCATATGAGTCTTTCATGGCTCAGCAGCCGTATCCATACATAATATGTTAGCAAATAATTTGCCTGAATTGCATATAAATATATCGTTATTTATACTAAAGATTTGAAATTAATCATTTCGGTTAAAGTTGATAGTAACAGATAAATAAATTACAATACAATATCTGGAGTTCTTTGAAGATCCACGAAAAGTGCATTCTTTTTTACAGTAGTATCATTACTTGTATGCTTAAAGGCAGGTAGGTCTTTGTACAACACAAAGGTTACTGTATCTTTGACTAACCAATCGTTTTCTTGTAAATCCTTTAAAACGTTATAGCTACTAAAAGGTGCTGCGCTTCAAAGCGATGGAACTGAATTGGCTTTTGTGGGAACTACTGTGACATCGACAACTATTCGTACCTCTTTTAAGTTATTTTAACATTTAATTGATCGTCGCTTTGATGCTGCGATGAATAAAATGGAAACGTATTTTACAGCACCAAAGAAACTCATTCTTTTTCTATTTATTGACCAACTTCGATATCATCAGTATCATTAAAATGATTTTTTACTCGACTCCTAATTTTTCATATAGTGATTTTAATTTCAAGTTATTAATTACCACCATTTTAAGTGAATTTTGGATTTTAACATGACATAATTTGGTTTTTATGAACAAGCAATAGTAACTAGTAAAGTTGTTACAACATAGATTGTTTTCGCGTGGTTTATAAATCTCTAAAAATAACGTTTGCCATCATCATGCCGACGTGCAAATGTCTCGACAGATTTATATATATTGTCAGATCGCAAAACACGATAAACTAGGATAGAATCAGTGTGACACGATTACAATTTACATATTATTAGCGAAGATGTTGGTATCAATTGGTATTTCATCACTGGATGCTAGCAAACCGAGTGTTATATCTGGTGTATGGTAGATGCAATCTGGTCCGAAACAATTTCCATATTTTCCCACTCTTTTACAAGGGTATTCGTTAGTCGTGATGTTCTAAAAATAGTGTTAGTAGATTCAAAGCAATACTTTCGCAATACCTCTTTATAAATTCTGCTACTTTTGGTCTTAAAATGGATAAGATAGGAATAAAGGTATATGCAGATTTTAGTTTAAGGATACTATCAAAGAACGTTGAGTTCTCCCTAAACTTTATGATCGCTCTTAATATGCTAATGTGAAACAAATATTTAAGTGATAACAACCTTAAAGAAAAATATATGCCAATTTCAGATTCCTATAATAATACTAGTTGACCGGCGCAACTTCGTCTGTGTGAAATTAGTTATTTATCTACCTGTTCCAATTGTATTTTCAAAATCTAAAACTCATAAAAACGTAAAACCCAATTACAATGACTCCCACCATTTTTAGTTTTGAAGCCAAATAATTCAGGTACTCACCCTAACACATATCTAGTTAGTCGAGGGAATGATTTACGCATGAGTGGAAGAAATTTCGATGAGGTTGACGTAGTTCTACCATTCAGCAACATCAATAATTTCGTTTTGTTTGAAATACAAACGACAGTTGAATCATTTGGATATTGTTCATACAAAAATGCTAAAACTGCAAATAAAAAATAGGGGGGGGGGGGGACTAAGAGCGTGGCAATTTGGGGTTATAGGCATTTTTTGTTAGCAAATTTAAATGAAACAAAAAATAAATTGTCAAAAAATTAAAAAAAAGAAATCTAGATAGGGACACTCTAATAACCCAGAGGTATAAAATATACCTTAAGATCTACTCTCATATCTACCAAATATACGTTTTTTTTTAATCGATCCAGCGTAGTATGAACACAAATACCATGACACGAGATTTTTATATACTAGATTTTAACTTTATATGGTACAAAACTCTTAACAATATAGTCAACGCAAGGCAGAACTCCATCTTTATTCAGGACGGTCAAAAGATTGACGGGTACTTCATACAGTTGTATAATGGACTAGCTTTTGCTTGCATCTTTGCTCGCATTCATTTTTGATTTAGATTTAACAGCGTATATGAAAAATTTCAGTATTAGTTAACTCATGAAAACGTATCAAAGACATAAACAAACACATTCGCATTTATAACATTATTAAATATTAGTATTTGATGATCACTCCAGGGATATGACTCAACAACTCAAAAAATAATGTCCTCGGTCCGCAAATAGAATTTTTCTTGTTATTTTGTTTGCGTTCACCCTTCAACAGGTTCCCGCGGATTTATACGTATTGAGGAATGCTCAGCCACAAAAATCCTTATTTACTTGTTTAACTGTTTAATTTCAGTTTACAGTCCGTGTTTTAGTTTTTCAACTGTACTTTCATGTTTTTGTAGGTTTTATTTACTGCCCAATTATATAGTTTAATTAATATTAGCAACGATAAAGTTTCCAAGGCTATGTGAATGCTTGTTACTTTTTCATGCAAAATCTACTGACTACATTTTGTACTAATAATGACATTAGAATATCTCGTTATCTACAATTTATAAACATGTTGTTTAAATTGACCGTAATATAACGAAAACTGTGAAATAAGTTAAAAGAAAAATTGTAATATGAAAGTGCGTGCTGCGTGCTTTAGAATTATATGAAAACTAGCGGACCCGGCAAACGTTGTCTCGCTTTGATTATAAAAAAAAAATCATTGACAAATATCAAAACCTTCCCCATGAATCAGTTTATATACCGGTAAAAACCGCATGAAAATCCGTTCAGTAGTTTTAAAGTTAATCGCGAACAAATAGACAAACAGTTGATGCAGAAAACTTTGTTTTATACTATGTAATGATAATGTTGGTGTGTAAATATAAACAGACGAGATTGCGGGCGATAGTTAGGTATAAAAAATTAACGTACTTATTGTATACATTGCACAGAGATATACGAGATGGATGGTAAATTTATGGTTTAATCGTTACGTTAAACTTAATGACTTTAATGTAAAACATTACCAAAAAATTATAATAAATGAATAAGCATAATTAATTCAATATTTAAAAGAATAAAATGCACAATAAATCGGCGTCTAAAAAAGCTATCGTTGTAAAATATGCAATTGCATGACTTTTTCTAGCAATCTGTAATACTAATCGAATAGTAGTGGTAGAGCCAAGCTGAAGCTATTATTGTTTTCAGCACGAATGGGTCGGCTCGTCCGGGGAAGCACCACCCTCTCACAGAAAACCGACGTGAAGTAACAGTGCTTGCATTGTTGCATTTCGTTCGGTCAGTGAGAGAGCCGGAGACCCACGTACCCTCCCCTTTCCCTTCCTCCTTCCCTTCCTGTCCTCCCGCCCTCCTCCAAAACACAGGCTGGCAACGCACTTGTGACTCCCCTGGTTGTTGCAAGTGTCTATGGACGGTGGTGATCACCTAACATCAGGTGACCCATCTGTTCGTTTGCCTCCTATGATATAAAAAAAAATGAAAATGTAAAGGATATTCATGATAAATATAATATCCTTGTTTACAGAAATCCCATAAGCACTTTTAAAGCACGTATTCTTATTATTTAATTTGCAACCAATTTTTATGCATACAGATTTACTTTCCCCAGTCAAGTACAATAAATGAATAAGAATGCGATAAGACAGCATCATTATTTATTAATATACTTATTTTTGTACCCAAAAGTAGGGGCTTTATCTAGTCGGTCCATTAGAGTCCGTAAATTAGTGCGGCGGCAATCTGTGCCGAGTTTGATTAAATCCACCTGCCTTGAGGGTGATTTGTGGTCTCAATATACTCGCCTGGAAATGGGAAACGAGGAATTGGCCTAGTAACTGATAAACTAGATGGGGCAGATTACTCAGAAATTCTATGACGTTTTTATAGTCTTACATGCGTTCCGTTCCCATAAAGATCAACTAATTCGTATGGTAGCGTATGTTAAATATCAGTGACTAAGCCTTTAAATAAGCATTTACATGGTTTTCTTCTTTATTTGTATATGGGGCTTGGTCACGCACTGACCTTAACATCCACTAATTAGTGCCAAAATAAAATATATACATTGTTGCTGATTAGCATCAACTGAAGACTGCTCCAAGCCTTTCGAAAGGCCTGGGACTGTGAATGATTATATCCCTGGATTTCAGTATTCGTGTATTCCAAGATAACAAAAGGTCTGCAATTAACAATGTAAATCCACTTACCGTTTTCCTTGAGCGTCCAGTTTTCCTCGGTGGATTAGTCGACGTGGTAATAAGCTTGATGATGTCACCAGCACTTAATGCGTTAGATTGATGCGCCCGACGCAAAGACCTTTTTGCATTTTTTTCTTCTTGTAATGATGTGCCTAATTGTGTTGATTCATTTAGTACTGCATTCTGTTCCCGTCAGTTCCGTTTGTGAATTTTTATTATTAATAAAAACCCAACCACCAAAAGTACGAATACTGAATATATATAACCAATGATAACAGTTTTTAGTGATTTTAAATTTAAATTCCAAACATAACCAGCTTGTATAGCATTGTTTGCATCCTCGGATGTTCAAAGGATGCCATTACATAAACCGATGAATCTTAATACGTCATCAATATTTTCGACTATTAATTTTGAATCTTTTTGAATCTAAATTGATTTTTGAAGTTATATTGGCTTAGTTGATAGAGTGTTCGGAGACCACGTCGATGGGCGTATGTTGGAATCCTAGCAGCTGAGACAGAGGATTCAGTTAAGGAAAATATGAAAAGATAAACCAGATTGAGTTCATTGCCGGTTTTTCTCAATGATTGGGTAGTTTTTTGAACCAGGGAGCTTTGACGTTCATAAGCATCTTCTCAGGGCCTAAATTTAATAATTTCTGATTTCATTTTATTATTATGAATGAAAATATTTATTCCATATTGTTTATACAACCACATTATTGTAAATAACTTGTATTTACTCTTAGAATCTTATAATTAATGCAACTTTCTAAAAGGCTGATAAAAGAGCTAAATTAAATTCTGCCACTTAGCAAAATTACCAAAAATACCTATGCTGCTTCTTTCCGGTCTTAAGATTATATTTTCCTAAAAACAAGCAGCAAAAAATGTCAGGAAAACCGTCCTGTTGGTTGTACTCGTAGATAACTATAAACTACATTAATAATTTTACAACACAATGTTCATATATCCGTTTACCAACTATACGTAAAGTGACTTCTTTTGTTCGCATATTTTAATCATGTCAAGAATTAATTGTTGCTTCAAGTACCTAGGGTCTGTGATACACGAGTCCGGGTCAGTCGATCACGACATCCAATCTCAAGTAGGCGGCGCTTGGGCGAAATAGCTAGAAGTCAGTGGCGTTCTATGTGATCCAAGGATACCGGTGAAGATAAAAGGCTCGGTATACAAGTGCATCATCCGACCGGTTTTGTTGTATGGCAGCGAAACGTGGCCGGTCCTAGGCAGACATGTCCAACAGCTACACGTCACTGAGCTGAAGATGCTGCGATAGATGTGTGGCGGTACGCGATTAGATCGCATTCGATACGAACACATCCGTGGTAGCGTTGGAGTCTGAAACATCGCAGACAAGCTACAGGAGAGTCGACTCCGTTGGTACGGCCACATAAGTCGCAGACCGCGAGACTACGTCGGAAATAGATGCAGCATGACTGTACAAGGCCCAAGGTCTCGCGGCAGGCCCAAAAAACGCTGGTTGGTCGTGGTGAAGGCGGACTTAAGGGACAATATAGAAACAATTTTGGGGTGTAAGGGGTGTCGAGTAACACTTAAGACTTGAGACACCCAAGCCAACCTCACCTGCACGTGTTGCACTCTGCTGATATCAACGAACGAGGCAATGGCGATAGCGGGGTGGTAGGGTTTATACAGCCCGACTGGGTCGAAACCACCATGTACATGGCGAAAAAGCCCGTCATAGTGACTCGCTTTTGCGCGTCGCGTTTCGGGATCAGCCTATGCATATCCAGTACCGGGTGACTTTCGTCATTATGGCCGGCGTGACAGTGGCGACCGACGATGGATGATCTGTCTCGCGGTGGTCGTCACTGTTCTTGGATTGTACTACGCTTACCATCAGGCATAGTGCAGTCACTTTGTCGTGCTACAATAATAATAAAAAAAAGTCTATTTTAAACACTGAATTGTTCTTAGCAGATTCAAAAAATAATTTATATATTCGATACATTCATAAACCACATAAGATAATCCTTATTTTGTTATCCTTTAAATGTGGAATAGAAATTGTACTATCAACGAGTGACCGAAAGAGTTAGGGTGTCTATTTCAACCATTTTTAGCTAGGGCTTATAAGGATTAGTGCCTTCATACTGCGCTATGAATGGCTCTAATCAGAAAACGTGTGGGCTTTCCAAGGTGTGCTTATACAAAGAAGCTCTTAATTTTTTTTTTATTAAATGTATAATTTTCATCAGTAAACCGTACACAAAAGAAGTAAATTCTTACATATACCTTATGATTGCTTATTTTAATCAGCATAATTAATGTATACACCCTTGAAAGATTTCGGCTCCCATCATAACTTGGCTTCAAAGAGTGTGAGTATTTGAATGAACAAATTGCAAATTTAAAATGTGTCGAGTAACTTTCGAGTCACCAAAATAACCTTAAGCCTATGTGATGTTATATCCTTTTAAACAAATAAAGAAGCTATGACCGTGTTGGTAATAATTGCCTGACTGCTTGCATACCTACCAACATAAAGTATAAAAGAATTTGTATAAACTTTCTCAAGTAAGTAATAAATATATTATTGAATAATTAACTTATTATATGTAGCATTTCAGATCATTTATACGTTTTAAAGTATCAATTGGATCATTCCTGTGACCTACCATTTTATTACCAGATGCTGCGCTAAGGTTTTGCTGCTTGTAAATATTACAAACTAAGCAACTAAAGTCTACTTATAAGTTTTGCAAAAGTTTTAAGACTTAAATATTACTTGTTTAAGTACTATGTTATACATTTTTAGTGATGTTAACACTGAAATTTAAGTTACTTTTTGAGTAACTAGTTCATTGAATTATAAAATTGTAATATTCTCAACCCTTTGGGGTGTAAGGGGTGTTGAGTAACATCTTAAAACTTGAGACACCCAAGCCAACCTCACCTGCACGTG
>JACEII010000071.1:1509072-1591564 GCA_014332785.1 Antheraea mylitta | reverse complement strand
GTTAAAAATCGTTTTGAATGTGTTTCTTGTCTATTCTATTCTATTGTCATCTTTTATAGCCAATTTTTAAATTATAATACAACATGTCTCGCGTCGGTGCGCCCATGCTCGATAGACGAACCTACTTAATATACGTTGTTAGTCACATCGGTATAGTAGATACAGGTGTTGCATGGATCTGCATCCTTCTATCCTTTGTTTGCAGGATCACCACCGGCTCACGATGTTAAAACTAAATTATACTACTTTTTAATTTACTGATATCATATTGTGCTGTCCAAACTACTAGATATTTATAGATAACCCGGTGAAGCTGTTAAGACCTTGCTAAGTCAGTAGCGTAGTCAGTTGGAAAAAAAAAAAGAAACTAGGG
The DNA here is from genome assembly GCA_014332785.1 of Antheraea mylitta. Taxonomy (NCBI): domain Eukaryota; kingdom Metazoa; phylum Arthropoda; class Insecta; order Lepidoptera; family Saturniidae; genus Antheraea; species Antheraea mylitta. The sequence continues at coordinate 1,591,191 of JACEII010000071.1, read as the reverse complement.
ATTTACCATTAGTTATAACACAAATGAATGTATGTCATTTAATCTATACTGATATTATAAAGAGGTAACGTTTGTGAGTTTGTGACGTTGTGATGTTGTGACGTTGAAGGGGGTAATCTCAGGAACTACTGGTCCAATTTAAATAATTCTTTCAATGTTATATAGCTTATTCACCGAGAATGGTTATAGGCTATATATCATTACGGTAAAACCAATAGGAGCGGAGTACAGATGAAAAATGTTTCAAAATCGGGATGCTTTTTCCTTTTGAGAACTTCTGTGTGTTAGTTTTAGTGTATCTACTCCACGCGAACGAAGTCGTGGGCAGAGGCTAATGTAGAAGATGAAAATCACAGTTATAATCGGGTCAAAAACATCTATATAATCTAGAAGAGTCTGCAGAAAAGATAAGACGTATTAAGATGATGTGGTCTTTGGCTATTGCTAATTTAAATTTAAAAAAACTTTACTAATAGAGTGTAGGGTACTTCTAGCATACTTTATGGGATGAATAATCTATTTTTTGCAAGGGATATTATAAAAGTAACAAATAATTTCAAACTTATGTAGGTGGTAGGTAATGCCACGCTGGAGCTATTACTGGTTTCATCATGAGTGGGTTGGCTCGCCCGGGGTACCACCTGACCCACAAAAACCGACGTGTAGTAACAAAGCTTGTATTGTTGTATTTCGTTCGGTCAGTGAGAGCACCGGAGGTTCATTTCCCTCTCTCCCTTCCCTCCCTAACCCTATTCCACCAACACAGGGTGGCAACGCGCTTGCGACTCTTCTGGTGTTGCTGGTGTCTATGGGCGGTAGTGATCACTTAACATCAGGTGTCCTCACATGATCACTTAACATCAGGGGGCCTGTTCGTTTGCCTCCTATGATATAAAAAAAAAAAACAAAGTACTGTTCATTTAAATAAAACCATTCAAATATAAAGTTACACAATCTCCACGCCAGTGTGTCCCAATTGAAATACTCGTAATAATTTCTTTGTTATCTCAAACGCTTATCGATCGACACAATCATTGTAAGAAATGGATTATTATTTTTTATCAAGATTTAGTTAATCATAGCGTATTACGACATAACCCTGAAAGGTATACGTGGAAAAAAAACTTTGTTTCTTTGTTTGGTAGAGTTTCACGTCGCAACCAGCAACTGAACATAAAGTAAATTTTCAAAAAAAAAGTATTAACCGACTTCAATATTGATCAGAGGCATAAAAATAAGGCACTAAAAACTGGAAAATAAATAGTTTATCAAATTAACCAAATTTAATGAAACATATGAATATATGTGCTACCTAGAGATGCATTGGAAGTCGGTGCCTTTGTACCTAGATGTTGATGATATGATTTTCGGTTGGCACCGACTTCCAATACATCTCTAGGTAGCACATATATTCATATGTTTCATTAAATTTGGTTAATTTGATAAACTATTTATTTTCCGGTTCTTAGTGCCTTATTTTTATGCCTCTGATCAATATTGAAGTCAGTTAATACTTTTTTTTTGAAAATTTACTTTATTTTTCCATTTTTAGTGTACATAATTTTTTTTTTCTAAAACATGCGGGTCACCTGATGGTAAGTGATCACCGTCGCCCATGGATACCTGCAACACGAGAGGAATCACAGATGCGTTGCCGGCCCTTAAGAAAGGAGTAGGCTTGTTTCTTGAAAGTTGTGTTACTTTGTCACGGATCCCATAATCAGAACCTAACCAAACTCTCATCAAACTACCCTTGAAGAACATCCTTTACAATAAAAAAGGAATCATCGAAATCGGTTGGCATGATATTGAGTTATTCGTCATTTGTCGTATACACACCAAATGCAAATTTAACACTTATACGGTTTTGCACTGGATGCCGTTGACAGAACTGGACCAAAAAAAAATGGGACCACACGGGAAGCACTAGCTTTCAAATAAAAAAAAATCATCAAAATCGGTTCAGCCAGTCCAAAGTTATGAGGTAACAAACAAAAAAAAAAAAACATACAATCGAATTGATAACCTCCTCCTTTTTTTGAAGTCGGTTAAAAATGAAATCTTTCACACATGTTGTCAGAGATATAGAAAAGGATAGGATATTTGATCCAGGTAAAATGTACTATTCGCAAGAGATAGGTCGAATATACAAGTAAGAGATCATCCACGTGTGAAATATACACTGTAAAGCCGTAAGCATCTTCCCGAAGGAAGGTGTGGGTGTAATAACCAAGCTAGCCCACGACTTATTGGCGATTTGCAACTTCGAGAAATCCAAAAACATATCTCGGAGTTCAATAGAAAATGATACTGTAGTGTATGCGATACAGCATACATACGCTGTCTCGTATGTTCCCGTGTTGGTAAACAAATAGCAAACGTCACTGTCAAGAAAGCCGCAGGCGCGTGTACACGATTGTGCTATAGCTACGCATACGTGGACATTATCAAGCCGGTGTGCTACACAAAGGATACCCTACAGATACGACCTTTCATTACGATAAAATTTACTGTTCGTAAAAGATAGGCCAAATATACAAGCAAAGACAAGAGCTAAAGTTAGTAAGAGATCATCCGCCTGACAGTGATCCACTGCAGTGCCATAAGTTTCTTTATTGTATCGTGGGCATTATCATAACGGCAGCCCACGACATAATGGCGTTTTCAAATTTCGAGACATTCACTCTATTATATATTTTTTCATATATGGTGGTACTACAGGAATTACAGGCTTAGGTTTCCTCACGATGTTTTCCTTAACCGTCAGCCGGTATTGATATAAATTTAAATGAGTAATGTATGCAAAAATCCAGTAATTCGTCGGTTGATGCTGAGGCTCGCCCTCCGGACATAGAATCGATATTCTACCGGTGAAACCACTCGATCAACACGGCCAATACAAGAACAACGTGGGAAAAAATATTTATTAAAATATTCACTTTCAAGTTACCTTTAAAGTATAAAAAAGTGTACATTAGTGGTATTTAAAGAGCAAAGTTAAAATAAGTACCTGAAAGTAAATTCCTGAAAATGTTTTTGATTCTTAAAACTAAACATTTGCAAAACAATATTTTAAGCCAAAAAATCCCATGAGTTGAAACTTTTTTAATGCGAATATTTCACACCTCCTTTGAAATTCACTTTGGCTCGGTTTTATATAAATTAATATATAACATTGATCATTAATACATAGCTCTCTTGTCTTAATTAAATGGATATAAATAAAATTTATTGTATGATATATGTCTTAAATGCATATACAACATCATGTCAAGCGGGTTTTATGTCTAAAGGCTGAACTAGGGTGGGCCAATATGTGAACAATGGTGACGTCTGGAAATAACGCCCATCTTTATGCATTTATCAAAAACAAATGTAACTGTAAATTTAAACGAATGTAAATCTATGTTTGGAATAATATGTATCATAAAAAGATAAACCAGATCGTGTTTCTTGTCGGTTCTGTTCGATAACTGAGTTGTTTTCCGAACCTGGTAGTTTTAACTTTCATAAGCGCCTTTTTCCGGGCGTAAATCAATTTGAAGTAGTTTTTTTTTTTTTAATAATAAACACATGAATACATAGATACATACATACATACATACATACATATATACATACATATATACATACATAGATTGATCTTTCTAGTTCTGTTAATATCTCTGGAATTCGTAAACATTTTATTGTTTACTAAACAAATTGGATCGAAATACGTATCACGCGCAGGTTTATTAAAACTGCTGTTAGGCATTATCACAGCTTAACCATATCTAACTTATTTAGCGTTTCGTATCGTATGAAACGTAACCGATTTTATGTCCCAAGAACATACAAATATGTTTTGTTACTGGTTATCTAAATGATTCTGTATAATTGTAGATCTAAGTTCTAAAACCGACTTTTAAATATTCATAAACTCGTATAATCGGAGATAATTTGATATACTGTCTACCTCTGCTCAGGTGGTGGAGGAGGCGCCGGTCATCCCTCCCCCGGTTACAGAGGAGGAGTTGGGGAGGGCTATCGAGCGCCTCCGCATCACCGGGCGTAAAGCACCCGGCCTCGATGGGGTCCCGGGCCGGGTGCTAGCCATAGCGTTGGGCCATCTTGGGGGGTGGCTTCGGGAGCTGTTTAACCGCTGCCTTGCGGTCGGGCAGTTCTCGAAGCCCTGGAAGACGGGGCGGCTTTGCTTCATAGGGAAGCGTCTGCGTACCGGCCCCTAGTGTTGCTGGACGACACCGGGAAGGCGCTCGAGAGGATCGTTGCCTCCTGGGTCGTCCGGCATCTTGAGGAAGTGGGGCCGAACCTGTCGCACGTGCAGTTTGGCTTCCGGGCGGGTCGTTCCACGCTAGATGCCCTGACCCTCCTAAAACAGGTCTCCATGGAGGAGACCTCTCAGGGGGAAAGGTTATTGGCAGTGTCCTTGGACAACGCCAACGCCTTCAATAGTCTGCCACATGGGGTCATACGGGAGGCGCTCCACTTTTTCGGAGTGACCCCATACCTGCGGCGGCTGTTGGGGGCGTATCTCGACGAGAGAGAAGTCGCCTTTGTGGACAACAGGGGACAGATGGTCCGACGCCAGACGGCCTGCGGGGTTCCACAGGGGTCAGCCTTAGGCCCACTCCTGTGGAACATGGGCTAGTACTGGGTGCTCCGCAGCGCGCTCCCTTCTGGAGCGCGCCTCATTTGCTACGTGGATGACACCCTAGTCGTAGCCCGGGGAGGGGAAATAAATAGCCTGTTGCGTCTGGCCACGGAGGCTGTCACTCTCGTGGTCGGGCGCATCAGAAGGTTGGGCCTCGAGGTGGCCCTCGATAAGACCGAGGCCCTATTGTTTCATGGGTCTCGGCGAGGGCCGCCTCCGGGGGCCCATATCTACGTCGAGGGCGTCCGTTTCGGGGTGGGGACCCAGATGAAGTATCTGGGCCTCACCCTGGACGGACGCTGGCGGTTCGAGCCTCATTTCAACGGGCTCGGACCGCGTATAGTCAAGGCGGCAGCGGCGCTCGGACGACTCCTCCCCAACACGGGGGGGCCGGGTGCCATCTGCCGCCGCCTCTATATGGGGGTCGTCGGATCCATTGCCATCTACGGGGCACCGTTGTGGGTCGACGTCCTCAACGCCACCAATATACGGCGATACGAGGATACCGAATGGTGTCCTCGGCGGCGGCCGTGGTACTTGCCGGCTCCCTTCCCTGGGAGCTAGAGGCGGAGGTGCTTGCCGCCGTATATCAATACACGGCGGCTAAAAAACGGTCGGGGGAGCCTCTAGCTCCCAGAAAAATAGAGGAAAGGAGAAGAACGAAGAGGGAGGAGATGGTGGAAAGTTGGAGGCGGGACCTGGCGGACACGCGTTACGGTCGATACACAATCGACGCCGTCCGCCCGGTCCTGCCGTAGTGATACCAGAGGGGATGGGGCTCCCTGACTTTTCGTCTGGTGCAGGTGCTGACCGGGCACGGGTGCTTCGGTTGGTACCTGCACTGGATAGCACTCAAGGAGCCGACCGCCGTGTGCCATCAGTGCGGCGTTGAACCGGACACCGCGCAGCACACTCTTTCCGAGTGTGCTGCGTGCACTCTGGCTGCGGCGGTAGGTGGTGATCTCTCGGTGCCGAACGTGTCGTAAAGGCTATGCTCGGCAGCGTGGATGTATGGAATATTATGGCCTCCTTCTGCGAAGAGGTCGTCTCGCGGCGGAGAGGGTCCGTGAGCAAGATCCTCACAGTGGCCGTCTCCGCCGACAAAGGGCAGGCAGGAGGAGGCGGCAGTTTGACCGCCACCTTCTACCTTAACAGGACCAGGGAAGGCCCCATCTTCCCATTGCACGGATCCGGCGGACGGAGGAGGCGGCCAGTGTGTACCCGGCTGTCTCCTTACAAGACGAGGCCCCGCGGCGGCACTTCTGCTGCTGGGCCAACTGCCGGGGCGACACGATGAAGTCTATAGAGATCTCGTGCCGCCCCAACCATAGCGGAAGACGTACACCGTGGGGTTTTAGTCCGTGCGAGTCGGACATAACCCACCCTCTCCCCCGGGAGGATGGGTATCCATATAAAAAAAAAGTATACTGTCTATCCGAAACTTACGATGGCTCACCTGGACATTCTTTCTATTATAGCACGGCAAACTATGCCTGATGGTAAGCACAGTACAATACAAAAACAACGACGACTACCGAGAGATATACCACACTTCGCCGGTCGCCATTTTCGTGCCTCCTGCGTGAATGTCCTTCATGTTACACTTGAATGACCCTATGGAACCTAGGAAGAAGCGAACACCCTAGCCGGTAGATTGACAGTTTCATGATACGGCAAAGGTAAAATGTTGCGAACTTTTTGGTTCGTGCCCAAATTAATTTTACCGTAAGACTATGGCTCTGAAGCCCCGTGCACGTAGTTTTGTTATAGAAGAGAAAGAAAGGGATTAAATATAATTTTCAGAAAACTCAATAGGTTACAGACGGTAGAACACGTTTAGTGAGACAAGGTCTCTACGTAACTTAAGCGGATCTATAAACTTTGTAATAATTGCATCCTTAACAATGCGGATAGCCAGTCTCTGCAACCTATTTAGGACATCTCAGATCATTTATCTGGGCAGGAACTACCTGCCAAATGTAGCTGTCGGAACATACTTTTATAACACAGGCGAGGAGTTGGCTAGATCTTGGAAAGTTAAGTCCATACTTAACTTTCCAATATATTGTATTCATAATCTTGTGTTAATTGGCTCTTTTGTAATATTGGTTGTATTTTGCGTAATAAACTTGGGTTATTGTGTACAAGTGAAGTGGATAGGAAATAATATCACGGAGCAAGAATTTTGAGATGCCAAAAAAACACCCTGGAAAGATCTAACAAAGGGACCACCATCTTACTAATAGACTGAACAATGATCGCAAAGCGTTTGTAATATCATTACTCGATAGTGGTAGTAGTAATCTGGGAGATTGGATACCAAAAGAAACAAACGACATATCTTTTACAGATTTTTAACTTAAGTGTGGCTAGCTAGCAAGGCGGACTTATAAAAAAACGATTCAGAGCGTTTAATTATAGGTATTTAATTTATCATTTTTTTTTTCGAACTGACTACGCTAATGGCCTTGCAAGGCCTTTACAGCTTCACCGGACTGCTTATTTATCATACTTCTTACATTTACTAGGTACTACTTACTACCTACTGTAGTTGTAGGTGATACTGTAGTACTTGTAGGTGGTAGAGCCAAGCTGAAGCTATTACTGGCTTTAGTATGAATGGGTCGGCTTGCTCGGGTTAGTACCACCTTCTCACAGAAAACTAAAGTGAAGTAGCCTTCCTCCCCATTCCTCCAAAACACTTGCTACTCCCCTAGTGTTGCAAATGTGTATAGACAGTGGTGATCACGTAACATCAAGTGTCCCACCTGTATGTTTACCTCCTTTGATATAAAAAAAATCAATAACATATCTAGGCTTATTTTAAAAGATTTCTTACATACCAACTGGACATATGTTTGAGTGAGTCCCTTGATAGTTTTAGGTTTATTACAATTTTTCGCGTTTAAAAATACAATTGAAACCAGTAATAACCTATTTGGTGCAAAGGAAGTTGCATGGGTCAGCTAGTATTGAAATAAAAGAAGTATGTTCGAAGACTGGACGATAACTACTTTCTTTTAAATAAGCAAAGAATAAACTCAGTGTTTACGCAAACAGAGCCACGGTTATAGCTAGTATACATTAAAAATAGGCCGAACGAAAGTACGTATTTATAAAGAAACACCTAAATCAGATAACAGGTTGCTTATTAATACACGAACCGACATAAAGTTGATGAATTTTATGTTATATCGTATAAAAGCGAAGTTTATTCCATTCATTGTATAACCATTAGCGAAATTCGAATGCATACGTGCGTCATTATTACAAGAGAGATAGAATTTTGTTACTAGAACCATGTTGCCCTGTTTTTTCCTACCGAAACAAAAATGCATTTTAACGCGATAGCGCTTAAGTATAGAATAGTTTGGTCGTGATATATTTGAGTTCATTACAAAATGAAATGTGCCTAGGTACCTAGGTCTGTGTACGCATGCGTGGTTTAGCGTTGCAAGTTAGTTAGGCACGGAACGCGCGGCTAGGCGCCCGCCCAGCGCCGCCCTACCGGCTCCGATCTGAAACAAAAATAATGTTCGTTATTCAAACCTCTGTGGCGATAGTTTTGTGACGGAAAATTTCCCATGTGCCAGTGTGTTTAATTTTTTTTTTTTTTAATATTTTTTTCTAGTATAAGACAGTTTTTTTTTTTAATTTTTAATGTGAGCAACGGCAGTGCGGCAGCTAGGCGCGAGGGAACGAATGGGGTTCCGTAATTCAACCTTCTGATACAGGTTAGTAAATTAAATTGCTTTGTTGCGTGTTTTCCAAGTCGGCTAAACGTAATATTATAAGTAAAAGTTACGACTCTAACACAGTTGTTTTATTTACGCTGACATAATTAAAACTGTGCTGGTTTTATTAGAAATAGTTAAAAAAAATTGTTTCCCGAAACCATAATCTACAGGTACAATAAGAATGTAAATCCAACACGACTGTTCTTTCTGTAAAAAAGTATAGCAGGTGGTGTCTTGAAATAAGTAGTAAAATAAATTTCAATCATTTTTAAAAATATCCATTCGTCTGCTTATTTGAATACGCATCACTGCTAAAGTACTACGTCCACGATAAAACATCGTAAAGAAAATCATAAAGCATATCCTATACTAACATATAGTTTCGGTTTCATTAAAATCGCTTTACTCTATCAGAAGTTATTGTAATTTTAATGACGACGCGGCGTAAGTACTAGTGAAAAGTAGATAAGAAAATGGACTTAATGTATTCAGATGATTTTATTAATCACTATATTCTTATATTTCCACGCGGACATGGTTGCGGGCACATCTAGTTTTTGTATATGACCTATTTAGGTTTTAGTAGTTTTTACCAGCAGCTATATTATGTAAGTATTTATTCCTCTGATACAATACTGATGTTGTAGATATAAGGTAACCTTTTCTGTACAGTTTGCAATGTTTATGCAATCATTCATAACCATTGGTTATGTATTATTTAATGCCTTTTGGAGTGTAAGGGGTGTCGAGTAACATCTTAAGACTTGAGACACCCAAGGCAACCTCACCTGCACGTGGCGCACCCTGCTGATCAACGAACGAGGCAATGGCGAGAGCGGGGTGGTAGGGTTTTACAGTCCGACTGGTTCGCAACCACCATGTATATGGCAAAAAAGCCCGTCATAGTGACTCGCTTCTGCGCGTCGCGTTTCAGGATCAGCCTGTGCATATCCAGTACCGGGTGACTTGCGTCATTATGGCCGGCATGACAGCGGCGACCGGCGATGGATAATCTGTCTCTCGGTGATTGTCGATGTTTTTGGATTGTACTATGCATAACATCAGGCATAGTTCAGTCACTTTGTCGTGCTTCAATAAAAAAAATGCCTAGAAGCGCAACAAACAAACAAACACACAATCACATGTATACCATTTGTTAGGGATCTATATAACTATCATATCTACATATTATAAAATAAAGTCCTCTACCATGTTTATCTGTGTGTTTGTTCGCGATAAGCTCAAAAACTACTGAACGGGTTTTCATTCAGTTTTCACTAATAGATAATGTGACTCATATTGAAGGTTTAGGTATGTAATTTATTATGTTTTTTTTATTATCAAGGCGGGACAATGGCCGTCGGGCCTACTAGTAAATACTTAAAAATACAATACGATTAATTAAATCTAGTGACCATAACTAAGTTTAGTTTTTCTATTAATCGACAGAATAGTTTCAAGTATTTACTTACAACATTATTATTCTTACTATAATGCTATGATCAAGCATTTTACCACATATTTATTTAACGATAAATATGCCCTAAAAATTGTAACTAATTTAAGCAGAATGATTATATTTTAACCACTAAAGTTAGTATTATCACTATGTTATACTTTCCTCAGAATATTTGCCTTCATCCAGAAGTACAAACGCATTGCAGGACGTCGTTTTGACATCGTTTTGACACACTGAGTTATATTTTAGAAATCTTAATTAACTTAAGTGTTTTTTGAATTGCAAATGCACTAACAAAGATACAGACAGCCATATAAATAAAGAAAATAAAGAAGAGTCTTCTCACGTTATGATTTAGGGTTCAATCAATTAGAATATATAAAAAATGTCGAAAATAATTGCATAGCTCAAATAAATTAAAAACGAACCTAGACATATCATGGTACTTAATTTTTTAAACTTAATTTTCAGTCACAATGACTGTTTTTATGTATTACGTCTACATGGTGCATTAGTCTTTATTGATTTGGTCCCATTGTTTAAGCAATATACTACCGAAAAATTCTCGACATAAAAATCAGGATAATATTCAAAATCAGGAATTACACATATTTTCAATTATACATGACCATGACTTTGTTATCGTTTGTCTTTATTGGTGACATTATTCATTATTTTCGTACAGGTGTAAAGGTTTTAGACAGCATTAGCCGAGATAACTCACATATAGCATAATTTTCTACAACTTACTTGACAGTTACCACTATATTTTGGCAAATTTAAACAATACCGTAATAAGATCTGTGTATCCGCGCGTTTTATATTCTCACTAGCTGACCCGGCTACGCGTTTCTGTGGCTGAATTTATTACACGTTGAATGAAAAAAATAAATAAACAAAAACAAAATTAAAACGTAGATCTATGAGACATCTATAACAGTTGGTTCTACAGTTTTTTATCTACAAACTAATTTTAAACGCCATCTGTTGGAGACCGATGATCCTTACAATGAACAACAATAATCAACATTGACATTCGTTTAGTTTGTAATAAAAAATATTGACGCCATTAATCGATTTAAAAATTATCCGATCTTTCACGTTGGCTCAAATTAAACGTAAACACCAACGGCTTATGAGAATCGGGTGAGTAGTTACGGAGTTCATCGTAAACAAACGTCATGACACTAAATTTTTATATATTTTAGATGTACGGGTAGTTGTGATACGAGGATCATGAACCTCTTTGAAACAGCCAGTTTTAGTTCGTCAGACGGACGAATTATTTCTAATGTGTCTGTGTGTGGTTTTTGATACCTCCAATTTAAGAATAAACTTACAACAATTTGAGATTAAACTTTTGTGACAAATATGTGTACGTATGTGTGGCGGTGCATCGTAAAAATAGCTAATGGTTTACCTTGTATGGATGTATGCAAATACCTGGACCGAGGACTGAGTCCGGCTTTCGGATACCTTTCAGATATTCGCAACACTTTGGTCGATATATATATCATATCACAACGATGTCGTGATATGGGAACAAAAAAATCAATGCCATCGTCTATTTTCAGGTGAAATTTCTTATGGGGAAATACTTATACTCTATACTTTTTTTGATCTGTTATTAAATGAAACTTCCTAACATTTCGTATGAATACAACATTTTTATTTAAATATAAACTGAGTTATACAATCAATCAATGTAAAGCTTTCTGATAAACTATATTTTCCTTTTTTTTTAAATGTGTAAATATATAAAAATGATTGTTTTCCGACGCGCGAACACGCGACTTATAATTTGCATGCTCGAAACCGGGAAACTAATGGGATGCTACTCGTTCCATTTTCACAGGAACACTTCTTCTGCGGTAACGCTTGATTTCATTTCATATTGCTCGCTTTTTGTGTTTTATGTGCTCGAACTCGTTCCATTCTAAGCTTGTCTACTTAATTATCATTCACTTTAGAACGCAATTCTGCTATGCCAAGACGAATGTTATCGTTATCTGTCTCCCGGTGTTCAACAGTGCGATTTACACGTGAGGTTGCTCGTAGCACATTTCAATGACTTCGACGATCTATTTAAGCTCGTCTTTTCCTTGGTATTTTCAAACAATAACGGTAAATAAATTTTTCACACACAAACAGACTTATGATAGAAGGATTTAATAACGGTATAGTAGTGACTGAATGATATTTAACTTTATAAAATTTCGCCTGACGTTTGACAGTCAAAAGTTTGACAGGAAAGTAGCTAGAACAGTTTTTATGGGAAAATAAATTTGTTTTTGATATCTTACTCGCAATTTTTCCGTATTTTCTTTTAAACATTCCCTGGACTACGACGAACATTTCAACATCAGAATTAGTTAAGTCGGCCCAGCCGTTCTCGAGTTGTAGCGAGACTAACGAACAGCAATTGATTTTTATTTATAGTACCTGGGCGACCGAGCCTAGCTCGGTTCTTTAAAAAACATTTTTGATTGAAATCTTAGTAAAAAAAACTTTTCTATGAATTAAATCTAGCTAGATCAATTTATCGTCCCCGAAACTACCTACATACTAAATTTCACGGAAATAGATGACGCCATTTCCAAGATCATGAATATATACAAATATAAAAATATACAAGAATTGCTCGTTTAAAGGTATTAGAAGATAGATAATAATAAATAATAGATAACTTGTATTTCTTAAATAATAGACGTATTTCAGAAGTAATTTTATATAAACACAGCTACATCAATAAGCTTCATTATATATATATTTATTGAAGCACGACATAGTGACTGCACTACGCCTGATGTTAAGCATAGTACAATCCAAAAACATCGGCAACCACCAAGAGACAGATTATCCATCGCCGGTCGCCGCTGTCATGCCGGCCATAATGACGAAAGTCACCCGATACTGGATATGCACAGGCTGATCCCGAAACACGACGCGCAGAAGCAAGTCACTATGACTGGCTTTTTCGCCAAATATACCATATATTATATAGACTTGCTATTATTCCTATAACAATTATTTGTATAAAAGTTTCAACCATTTATCTATTACGGTACATTTAAAAATACCTCAAAGTCAGGACGGAAAATATAGGACTTTATTCCGGGAACAAAAATTCTCAAAGATTAAAAGAGATATCTGAGTAAAAACTTATCTAGCAGTTTAATTCGAACAGCAATCAGATTGAAACTTTTTCAAACCTATCAAAATTCCCAAGAATTTCAGAGTTCATTAATTAATCGCATAATTATAACGCTTCCGTTAACAAAGACCGGTGTTCATTAAACTTGATCCCGGTTGAAAAATTTGAAGTTCCTGCCGGTGACAGGAGATTAATTAAGCGATGTAATGGCTGTATAGTTTTTTTTTATCATTTATGAAGTTAAACGGTGGACGGAGAATATTTCTAAGACTCGAGGAACGTCGTCTTGTCAGTGTTCGGATATAAACTGTGATATACTCAACATAAAGCGGGGTGGTAGGGTTTTACAGCCCGACCGGGTCGCAACCACCATGTATATGGCGAAAAAGCCCGTAATAGTGATTCGCTTCTACGGGTCGCGTTTCGGGATCAGCCTCTACATATCCAGCTTATTACAGGCCGGCATGATAGTGGTGACCGGCGATGGACAGTGTGTCAATCGGTGGTCGCTATTATTTTTGGATTGTACTGTGCTTACCATCAGGCATAGTGCAGTCACTTTGCCGTGCTACAATAAAAAAAAATCTATGTTACTCTGGTGTATATATGCATGATTATGGTAGCTAGTTTAACTTAATAAGATTTTTATTATTGCATCCAAGGTCTGGTCTTTGGCACCCTTAAGCTTGTTGCCAAGCAACTGAGAGCAATAAGTGATGTCTCTATTGGTTCGGTGAAGCTATAAAGCCCCATCAAGCTATAACTATGTATACTACACGAAGTCTCGTAGCATAATTAGTTAACTATATATTTATTCAGAACCAAACAGATATGTATATATGTATACTTACACATACACACAGGCACATACATATTTTACGTTTAACGCGTAACACATAATGAAAATTTTCCCTACCATGTCTTAAAAACTTTCACGTCAAAAAGTATAAACGTTTCAATATTTTTATCCATATACATTATTATCAAGAGACTAGATCTGTCTGTTCTCTATAATAGATAAAGTCTAGAATAAGAGCTCTTTAACCTATAAAAAATTACATTATCATGAAACATACACTTTGTTTTACTTTCCAAATCTACATTGACACGAGCGAAGCAATGCACAAAGCTAGTTCATTATAGTAATACCACTTTGTAGGCACTAGTAGAAGACTTTAGAGAAATAATGGTGTCACTTTAACTATTCAAGCAAGCAACCCACCAATCGGCTTAAGAATCTCAAATCCAATCATAAATGGAGTAAAAATATACTGACCTCAGGTACACATATGGAAGAACAGTAAGAAGAAAATTAGTGAGGCTGCTGATGGATTCAAGAATGATTTATATTCACAATTGGACCCGGTAGTGGCACTGCGGATGAATTTTAGGATTTTTTTTATTATGAAGGCAGGACAACGTCCGCCGGGCCCGCTAGATTTTATGTCTAGATTGTGAACGAAGCGAGTGAGAAACCTATAGAATTATCAACATTAAAATTTTTTTAATGACACGAGATATCTATAATACAATTTAATTGCAATTTAATTATTCACAGCTCATTAACCGAGCGGTTAACATCATATTAACTTACATGAAATTAACTTATAATTAATTTATAGCTACTTAAAACTCGACGACAGATATTTGTAATGAGAGTTGTTAGATTTGACAACTAATTGAGATTGAATAAGAGTTCAAAATCCAACGAACCGTGAACTGTTTATAAATTGTTTATGCTAAATAATTATTCAATTGTAGAATTACTATCATTAGTCATGCATCAGATGGTATGGGCATGTAAAAAGACGTAAGGAAAATCATGTAGTCCAACACCCCTTGAACCTACCCATATACATAACATATGTTGGGCAGCACAGGTCAATATGAAATATCAAGATTACATGTACACAGGCTCTTATACTACACGGTGCTAGTCTGACGCAAGCATGATACGCCTTCGTTCATACCACACTAGCATGTCGCGTCAAAGCGCAATATGTCACGAGCATGTCGGTCACGCTTTACTACAATGTCGCTGACGCGGAATCAAAAGTTCTCCTACCAAATTCTACTCTAAATGAGTAAACAAATTTTCCCTTTGAAAATTTTCAAGCTTTACAATATCATTGTAAACAATTTCCATATTTAAATTACGACCGAAACCGGTAGCAAAAACTACTCATTAAAATATAACAAGAAATACTATTTTTAAAATATAAAGGTGGAAAAAAACTACTTCAAATGACAGAGCGTTAAAAGGTTAACCTCGCATTCCCACAATGATTAATTACCTGTCACAGACATGCCACCTAAATCATATTATAAACATATTAAGCAGGAACTGTTTGCACTAATTTGGTGCTGATCAATAATCTTTGTATAACCGTTATTAATTAACTTAGATTTATAGAAGGTATATATTATGGATTTAGTTAAATTTCACAGTTCCTTTAAAATTGAGAGGGTAGATCATACAAGTAAACGTGTAATAACTGAGTTACGTCATCACTGTCATTACGTATCGAGATGTCATAGCGAGCGGACGTTTGTTTAATTCAGATTTTTAATCCGACACGAATATAAACGGTGTCTGATATTTAGAACAAATCCGTATTAATTTAAAATAACCACAGTACATTAATTTTAATACAGGAGACTTAGGGTATGCAATCAAAGGCGTCCGAACTAAATGCAATCTGAACACGAAAAGTCTTATTTATTTATTTATTTATAACAGGAAGATCGTCAAATGACTCAGAATACATTTCAAATTATGAGAAAGACAACTTGATTTAAAGGTTTTCTGAAATAAAATAAAAAATATACTGAGTAGCTTCTGCTCGCGGCTACGCTCCCATTAATTTAGATCTCACATTTCCCTTGGGAAGAGACATTAGTTTGGATTAGGATATTCTCCCTACCTAATGCTATCTATTATCAGTTATTGAAAATGACAATGCTCTAATTTAGCTATGTCGTTTGTACGCTGCATCAACTGTTAGAGTTATAGAAAAATAATTTATGATATCATTTATAAGGATAAAATCGTAACCAAAGTCACGGGTGGAGGATGCTAGTTTTATATTTGAGCGATTTATAATATGAGACCTACTGAGTCATTTAAAGCTAGATTTCAGGAATTCGGTATCTTAACTCTGCCTTCGCAATACATCCCCCATACATCAAATGTATGTCCTCATAAATTTAGATAAGTTTGATTTAATAAAAGACCGGCATAATTTAAATACTAGAGACATTGAAAAATTGATCATTGCGTGTTTGAGGCTCAATATGGCCAGTAACAGCATTTTAGGTAATAGTGCTAGGTTTTATAACAAAGTTCCAAACTACATTACCGATTTGCTAGATAGTAATTTCAAGCCCCAGGTCAAAACGGTTTTGATGCCTAAAGGATATTATGGAGTGGATCAATATGTGAACGATGGTGATGTCTGGAAATGATACCCCTCTCTGTGTATCCACCAAAAACGAATGTAAATATCTATGTTCGTAAAAATATATATCATGAAAAGACATACGAGATCAAGTTTCTTGCGGGTTCTTCTTGATGACTACATTGCTTTTCAAATCAATGTTAATTTGAGCATTCACCAGTGAACAAATTGAATAAAGTATTTTTGAGATAGGTATAATTTCATGATATTCAAAGTAGTGTACAAGAAACTGATGTCACTCGTTATATAGCTATGAGACAAGATAAATACATCATGAATGTTGGAACAAAACGTCTTTAAAGTCATAACCAACAAACGACGTGAAGCAACTATAGTACAATAGATTTACAACCCGCTGGCGTATTTAGGTTGCGTTCTATGCTATTGGATATTTCCATTACCACATACCGCGATTGAATTCCTGTCTAAAACATGACTCATATAATATCCATATAAATGATAAGAGTGTAATTCTAACATGTCTGTACTTTTGTGTCTGTATTTTTAGAAAAAAATTGAAATGTCTGTCTGTTTGTTTGGACACGTATTACTGTTAAAGTTATGCGGCCACGATAAAACCTCAACAGTCAAGAATAAGATAACGTATATCCTGTAAAAAAATGTGTATAATTATTGTTCGGAGTGCCAATATATGCGAAAACCAGACTTAATTTAAATATTCCAGAGAGAACACAGTTATTTGTTTTGAGTTTTCACTTCTTTCGGCAATTCTCATGACTGCCATGACTTTTTTTGGCAGATAGATTACATTCATATCGTATTATTTAGACTACATATCATTGTGCCGGTCAAGGCTTAAAAGACTTCTGTAATCATGATCAAATTATAATAAAAGATTCAAGGCGACCCGTATAAAAATACAGATATAATATTTTTTTTAAACCATAGCAGGCAAACGAATATTTGGGTCACCTGATGTTAGGTGATCACCACCGTCCATAGACACTTACAACACCAGGGTAGTCGCAAGTGTGCTGCCAGCCTCTATTGGGGGAGAGGGAGGTAGGAAGAGAAGAGAAGGGGAAGAGGAGGGGGGAAGGCGAGGAGAGGTGGACCTCCGATGCTCTCACTGACCGAACGAAACGCAACAATGCAAGGACTGTTACTTCACGTCAGTTTTCCATGAGAGGGTGGTACTACCCCGGGCGAGCCGACCCATTCATGCTCAAGCCAGTAATAGCTTCAGCGTGGCTTTACCACCTACAGCGTATATAATAATTCTCGTGGAAGAATAACAGGGAATTCATGTGAACAAAGTCGTGGGTAAGCGCTAGTTAATTGATAGAAATAAGTAGGTTTCCTGACTGCGCTGTAAATTAATTAATACTATACAAAGTGTTCACTATAATTACTAATTAGTGTTCCGAAATAAGGATTCCCTTTGTATCTCTCTCTTCACTTCAACGACTCCCAACTGTCTATTCAAATATGGAAATTCACTAGTGGGTAACTGAATACGAAACGGGAAGCGGTAAACTTTGAGAACCTCACCGGAATGCGCTTAAAACTTTTCAAAGTTTCAGAACCGTCGCCTTTCTAACTGTGAAACCTTACACAGACTACCGACAATATAATTTGTATATATTAAATGAATCTCAAAGGATTTGACTAACTTATGTCCTCTTTTATAGAATTTACAAGTTAAAGCCCGCGGTTATGGCGTGAAATTATTGGTAAAGTCTTTTTGATAGATCGTTTGAAACCGTATGTGTCTGAGACAAAACTGATTTTCGCTAATAATGTTTGTTTATTGTTAAGAGATGGAGCCACGGCATAAATAGCTCGCGCTTTCATATGATCGCTGTGTAGTCCGGTGAAGTTGTAAAGACTTTGCGAGGTCTATAGCGTAGTTGTAGTCTGTAGTCCGGTGAAGCTGTAAAGACCTTGCGAGGTCTATGGCATAGTCCTAGTCTGTAGTCCGGTGAAGCTATAAAGACCTTGCGAGGTCTATAGCGTAGTCGTAGTCAGTAGTCACTGTCTTTGAATGACATGCGGCTATGGATTTGACATAATTAGTGTAGTTGTTGTTGTAGGGATCGCGATGCTTTGCAATTTTTTTTTTAAATAATTTTTAATCGTGATCTGTGGAATCGATTCATGAAGAAACGGATGTCGTAACCTTTTTTTATTCTGTTGACTTTTATTTTTTAAATTATACGAATAATATAAATTATTGAATGATTTAAGGTATCTCTGAATATGTACGTATGAATGTTTGTTTTATTCTAGTAGTATAAATATATGAATAGATATATAGTAAAGTATTCAAGCTACGAGCCTTTGTATAGTATACAGATTATGAGTATTTCTATATAATGTAGTTGAATACATATAAGCCAAAGAAATTTCACTTCCTTCGCGTTTACACACTGATACACTCACTATTTTTTGTTATTTAAAATGTTTCCCTGTAGCACAAAAGTTTCACTTCTATCGTGAGTTTTTACAACACAGGCCTTTTATTCATATAAATTAGTGAAACTTCTTCCTAATATAATATAAGGGCTAAGTAATAACCCAAAATATAAAATAATAGCCTAAATGTTACATGAAATACCCGCAAAACGGTGAGACGAATCAATAATATATCGAAGAAGGAGGGTAGCGTGCAATAGCGTCGTAAAAGTAGAACTTGGGTTGTATTCTCACGTGGATAATATATTCGCAGATAAAACCATATTAACCGTTCAGTTGTAAATCAGTCTGTCTGTCCCGTGACTTGCGTATTAAGCAACGTACACGATACTAGCGTATGCCACCAGCTTCACTGTTCTTAATATAGATTTCAATGTACTTTTTGGGGATAAAAGGGGGTATACCATATTTTTAGGTGATAGAGCCACGTTGAAGCTATAACTGGTTTCAGCATGAATGGGTCGGCTCGCTTGGGGTAGTACCACCCTCGCACAGAAAACCGATGTGAAGTAACAGTGGTTGCATTATTGAGTTTCGTTCGGTCAGTGAGAGCGCTGGTGACTCACCTCTCCCTTTCCCTCCCTTCTCCTCTCTCCTCTCCATTCTTCCATTCCCCCTTCCCTCGAAACACAGGCTAGCAACGTATTTGCAGCTCCCCTGGTATTGCTGGTGTCTATGGACGGCGGTTATCACTCAATATTAGGTAAGCTGCCTGTCCGTTGGCCTACTATATGACATAAAAAATATTCTCTGTGCCCCTTACCAAGTGTATCCAAATTTCATGGTGATCTGTTCAGTAATTAATACCTAAAAGTGTAACGAAACATATTCACTTCTGCATTTATTAGTTAGGATTAGAATGTTCTAGAAATAAAAATAATTCAGCTTAATTCTTGAGAACGAGGACACAGTATAAATATGAGACACAGTACGGAAACTACGAATAAACGCTCGAAAACGGCACACAAAGACGCGCATCGACAAGAGGTTTAGAAAGAAATTCTATGGACAGCATCGCGAGGTTCGTTTAGGGGTCGTGTAGATGCGCATGTTAGTGTGAGTGTGCCGGTGCGAACGTTTATAGGGAGTTTCTTACTGTGACGAGGATCTGGAAATCTGTAGTTTAAATGTTTGATCAGACATCACATTAAATTTTACTTTAACTTTCCTTTTTTTCTTTTTTCTCACGAACTGACTACGCTATTGACGCAGCAAGGTCTTAACAGCTTCACCGGACTACTAAGGCGAGCACTTAGGGCACTCAGCCAAGTTTAACTTTACTCTTCTATAAATTGTATACTTATTGTTTTTGCCTATGAGCATTATTGTATAGTATTAAGAAAATTATGAAGATGAGAGCTGGAGTATCTAATAAACAACAAATTACATCAAACTTAATCTATTTTAAATTACAAAATAACCTAAACCTACTAATATGTGAATACAGCCGATGCTACACTAACACTCTCCTAAGGCTAATAATATAACAGTGCCCCCAATTCTAGTCTAACACTGACCTAACTCCTAAGACCACCACCACCACACACTCCTAAGACTAATAATATGTTAATGCATGTTATACTAACACTTCGTCCGACTTGCACGGACTAAAACCCCATGGTGCCTTCACTCACCTATAGGCCGGGGAGCAGGAACTGCCACTGGCAATACATCTACTGCCCGGCAGATGACGGCTCCTCATTAGGGGCCTCTTCGCGGTCGAGGGGTCAGAATGGTAAACCCCTCAGGGGAGGGTGAGATTTGCCCTCCTTGACGATCGTGGGAGACGTATCGACACAACGCGCCTCAACCACAGGCGCTTGTGCAAAATAACTGCCAGGACGACGAACGTGCCGCGTCCATCGCCCGCAGGCCCTTACGCCTTGTGCACCTGCCGTAACGTAGGACGGGAAACGCGGGCGCCATCCACTCTTGATGAGCAGTTATGTTTTGCGATGATATAACTAGAATGTAAATGTGAGTTTAAATAAATAAATGTAATTATTATTAATTTCATTATATAAACCTTATCTTCACAATCGCAAACGTGACAAAAAATAATTAGAGACATAAGTGTTGTTCTGAAGTAACGTACGTAAGCATATATTCAACAACTGAATTCTATTTGTATAGATTACTGTGGTAACAAATAGTTGTGTTAAAACAAGATTATGGTTTATATTATTATTTATCATATCCAAATATACCTACACATACAAAGTTTTATGGGATTGGTTAAACTATACAGAAGTTGACGAGCATTCTTGTAATAATAGTACCTACCGAAAAGTGGCACTCATGATTGCAATGATAAACACCATACAGTCCAAAACAATAGCAACTGCGATAAATTAAAGAACAGTAGTTTGGTATCAGCTCAGTTGATAGCGTATTCGGTCACCTCGTGACACGGAGCTTTCAGTGAATATATCATAACCAAAAAAATAGCATGTTGGTAGGCGTTTTTCTAAGTTTCAAGGGGAGATGGGTCGGGGGGCCGGTCTCTCTATTACACTGGTTCGACCGTCTGGGAGACATGCGCGTGCCAGGCTGTCTCTCTTAAGCGGGAGGCTCAAGATCTTTCTGGGTCGGCCGCTGGGGCGACATGCGGAGTGCTTTGCCATCCCTTGTCCCCCATCATAGCGGCAGTGGGTATCCATGGGATTTTAGTCCGTGCGAGTCGGATATAACCCACTCTCTCCACCGGGAGGGTGGTGTATCCATAACGGATTTCCCCATCTAAAAAAGGCCTTTTTCTAAGTCCATATAGCTAGGTACCACCCTCAAATTGGAAACCTGTCACCAAGCACCTTTTGGTGCGTTCCGGCAGTTGAAATTGAGAGCCAGCCCTCTTAGTTAAGCATATTTACCATCTTAGACCAAACTTAAACCACTTCTAATACAAAATGGAATCCCCCTTACCATGCAAACTGATATCTAAATGATTCACTTCCCCAACAGACGAGATAAAAATTCCATAAAATCAAGGCTTAAAAATAGAACTTAGAATGAATCCGAATCAATAAAACATCGTGCCTTTGTGTCAGGTAACCGATGCGGTCACGTAAAAAAATTTAATGATGCAGTATTGTTTAATCATGCACGATAACCCGGTGATTTCTCTCATTTTACGATGTCGTAAAAAAGTGCCTCGGCGAGAATGTACCGAACGGGATTCCTTGGAAATAATTGGTTTGAAGATTTGTCAAAGTTCACTTTCTTGAAACCATTATTTAGTGGTGATTTGACTATTGCAATGAACTTGTATTTTGGGTGAATCTAAACATTGTGATGAACTCCTTGTCTGCACATTTCTAATGTTTTCTCGCGCATCATGGACAACTACTATTTCTATCTCAGTTTTTTTATTCGTAACCAACTTTTCATATTTGTTTTACGTCATAGGAGGCAAAAGAACAGGTGGGTCACCCGATGTTAAGTGATCACCACTGTCCATAGGCACCAACAACACCGAAGGAGTCGTAAGTACGTTGCCAGCCTGTGTTTGGGATAGGGAACTGGAGGAAGAGGGGAGGTGGATCTCCGGCGCTCTCACTGACCGAACGAAATGCAACAATGAAAGAAAGCACTGTTACTTGACGTCGGTTTTCTATGAGAGGGTGGTACTACCCCGGTCGAGCCGACCTATTCATGCTGTAAACAGTTATAACTTTGGCGTGGCTCTACCTACAAGTGAAATTGCGTTAAGACGCCTAAAACCGTATCTACTTTACAGGTGTGTCTTTCAAAATACCGCGATATGCTAAAAACAGGTAAACACGATCGATAGAACCACCCACTTGACATTTCGTATAGAAACCGTGAATGTGGGGTGAAGCGACGCGCCGTACCGCAGTTTCGTTTCTACCGGCCCATTTACCCGTATCTGCCCTCTATCTAAACGTGGCCTAGCCGATAATGTTATCGACCGAAACATTACGGTATCGGTGTTTCTAAAAATACATACGTGAATACTTCAATCAGTAACATGCCTAGATTGGTAAATCCTAGCTAAACTACTACCTTTAAACGATCAATTCTTGTATATTTTTATTTTTGTATATATTCAGGATCTCGGAAACGACGTCATCTATTTCCATGAAACTTAGTAGTTTTTCAACTTAGTTTTTTAACTTAGTAGTTTTTAAACTGAGTTTTCAGGCAATGAAAAAAAAATAGATAGAATATAATGGTAAATTTCATAAAATTTTAGGTTTGCCTAAAGAATACAAATACAAAAAAAAAATATATTAAGAAAATCTCTCTTCTGCTATCACTCGTATTCGAACTGGGGTTACACGGATTTTCGAAACAACCAATTACCACCCGAGCTATTTTTGTTTTGACAGGGGTGACCAAAATTTAGCTTCATATTCTAGCTATATTTTTCATTGCCTGAAATCTTAGTTTAAAAAAGTTTTCTATGAATAAAATCTAGCTATATCAATTTACCGTTCCCGAAACTACCTATATACTAAGTTTCACGGAAATAGATGACGCCGTTTCCGAGATTCTGAATATATACAAATATAAAAATATACAAGAATTGCTCGTTTAAGGATTTAGATTATTAGAGAGATAGATTATTATATCATAAATATTCAACGTGACTCTACCCTCAAGGACAATAATTCAAAAATGTAAACTTACAATGTTACCATTGAAACACATTAATAGTTACTAAAGTAAAGAACACGTGACGCGTAACAACATGCTATTTTTCCTAACTTAATGTAAAAAGAAACACCAGAAAAATATTATCATTTGCCTAAAAATAAATTTTCTTTCAGACAATCCTATCCTTGATCGGGCCAATATAAAATAAACACAAACCTTTTCAATATTCATTCCTGTATATTAATATTTCTCAATTACTATTACTAATAAGACTCTTAATAACAATCTCCAAGCGGTTCAATCGGAATAAGCGAGGTTGGTCGTATTCAGCCCACGCATTCTTATTAATGGAAACAAAATGATTTTTCCATAAAAATAATCTTAAATTGACGATTGTATGGTAAGCTTTTATTGATTCTGAATAATATGCGTATATACTAGCTTCTCCAGCGAATCTGTCCGCGTTGTTCTTTAGGAACAGTGAAGGGTTTTTGGCGGGATCTTAGTCTGTTATGTAGTGGATTTTATATTCTATTCATAATCTTGTGTTATTTGACTCTATATTTTATAAATTTGGTGGTGTTTTACTTAATATAGTTAGTTTATTGTGCATAAGTGAAATGAATGGAATATAATACCACAAAGCATGAAATTCTGAGATGCCACAAAAACTCCCTGGAAGGTTAGAACCTTCATGCTTATTAGAATAAGTGATCCACCATCTTGTTACAATATTGAAATAATCACACGACGCTTGTAATATTATTGTACTATCTGTTGAAAGAAAACATTGACACATTGAAACAAGTAACAATTAGAAACGTCTGTCTGTCTGTTTGTATAAACACGCATTACTGTTAAAATAATGCTTTCATAAAAAACCTCTTCAAACAAATCATAAAGCATATCTTTGAGTAACATTCAGTTTTTGTTTTATTAAAATCGGTTCACTCTATCAGAAGTTATTGTAATTTTAATGACGACGCGACTTAAGTACTAAAGAAAAGTAGATAACCAAATGGACTTAATATATTCACGTGACTATTAATTGCTGTATTTTACGCGGACAAAGTCGCGGGCATTGCTAGTGATCGCTAGTATACAATATTATTACTCATCGACGGCTGTTTTATGTAACCTGGTAGTTATAAAACAAAATGGTTTAACCAAATAATTACGATAATTGAAATACTCTGATCTATATTCAATAGGATGAAATGTTTATAGGTTTTGAAATGGTCGATGAAATAAACTATGCTTCATATATAAAAATAAATATTGATTTTACACTCCAAGGTTTAAGTAAATTACAGTTATAGTTTATATCGAAGTTTTTTTTTTTTTAACTTTATTTTTGGCAATCAACCGTTCAGATTATTACTGCCATTGTCACGTAGTCAATAATATTACAAGCGTAGAACGATCATTTCAACAACAAGCGTCGTGTGAATCAACATTCTAACAAGATGGTGGCTCCCTTGTTAGAACCTTCCATGGAGTTTTTGTTGCATCTCAGAATTGCATGCTCCGTGGTATTATTTTTCATTCACTTCACTTATGCATAATAAACTAACCATATTACATAAAACACCACCAACTTTATACAATATAGAGTCAAGTAACACAAGATTATGAATAAAATATAAAATCCACTACATGACAGACTGAAATCCCGCCAAAAACCTATATCGAAGTTTCGTAGTTAGTGTTCTGGTTTTTTAACCAGTTAAATATCAATCCGATGTCTGCAGGTTCGAATCCCGGTATGGTAATTTTTCGGAATTCGTATACATTTACTAATTTAAATTGGTAACAGTATCGGTTGACGGTGAACGAAAACATCTTGAGGAAACCTAAACCTGAGAAATATTCTTGTACTACTACTGTGGGAACACACAGAACTGTGGATTTCTCAGAGTTTGAAATCACCAATACGTCGTGGGCTGGCGTGGTGATTACGACGCCCATACCTTCCTTCGGAACGAGGCCTATGACCCGGCAGTGGGTCTCTTTCAAGCTGAAGGCTTATGAAGTTTCACGTCTAATTATTGTCTTAGTGATCTTGAATTAGATTACACCAACAGCAGCGCGCGATTTGGTCTGCTTTTGTTTTTTTTTTATAAATGACTAGCTTTTGCAATTATTTTCATTTTAATTTCCCAATATATACAAATTGAGATAGTTAACATTTGTTTATAATAAAACGAACTAACTTAATAAATATCTTTATTCATTACTAGCCGCTGCCCGCGATTTCGTCCGCGTAGTAATAGTTACTGATGCCGCTGGTTGATATTGGGGGAAATGGTTTAATATTTAAGCGGGATGCTTTCTTGGTGATCGCTAAAATGCACAACGGCCGGTAGGATAGGGAAAAAAACGGGACTCACCTTTGGGATGGTTCTAGCGGCGTAGGAGGCCACCTCTTCAATAACAGACTCTTCCGGTTGCACCTTTAAAGTTTCTAATCTTCAAAGTATTTAATAACGTTATAATGTACTTAATTATAATTTTCGGTCGCAGAGATGCGCGCTGTGGCCTTTAATTTTTCGGACTAACTGCTCCGCCGGTAAGGGGCTTGGGGGGAGGAAATAGGGCACTTGACGGATTTAGACAAGGACGGATAAAACCGCTGTGCATGGCAACGTCTATTAGTATTTTAGCCTAAACAGTTACTTTGGTCTAACGCAGTAGAAGAGCAAAAAAATCCCGATTTCAAAACATTTTTCATTGGTACTCCGCTCCAATTGGACTTAGCGTGATGATATATAGCCTATAACCTTTCTCGATCTCTATATAACACTGAAATTTTTCAAATCGGACCAGTAGTTCCTGAGATTATCTCCTACAACGTCACAAACTTACAAATTTTACATCTTTATAATATTATTAGTATAGGAGTATAAATATTCTACATACTTGATAAACTCGTGCTATAAAACTATGAGTCAGATTATGCTAAATCAGGATAATACTTATTTTAGTAAAGTAGCCCTTCTAACAGAGATAAAAGAGAATACTGGAGAAAAAAGCACTTTAACTACCAAAGAGACATCAAGAGACTAAATAAAGAAACGAAAAAAAAAAATAGTATGCGATAGCCCATGTGATGTATATAAAATATGTCTAGAAAGAAGTGATATATGATAGGCGTTGTTTTAAATTCATACAATAAGTTGGAATTTTTAACGAAGGACTATAGTGGTAGAGTTTTTGTAGTGCTTCTATCTGGCAACACCTTCGACAATTTGAAAAATATGCCCCTAAACAGCAACATACGATAATCCACCTTTCCGTAATATAATTATGATTCTATTTTCACTAGCATCCTTATTTAACGTACCTTGAAACTGTGATACATACAAAATAGTGGAACGCTCTTCAATCATAAAATACTTAACGCTTCGTCAGAACCATTTTATTCATAAATCTTTCAACACTGGAATTAATCTCAGTGAATTATTCAAATAACTTGTATACAAATGATAATTTTCAACTGTTGTATCTGAATGTTATACTCAATATTATATAGATATTTTAATGCTGTATTCCCATACAATAGATGACAAACCGTTGATTATCAATACGACACAATATAAGAGTTGTAGAGGTATGTATACTTGGTACACATATATGTTCCAACAACTCATATATGTATGAATAGTTAGCTTAGCTCAGCTCATATAGGTCGCGAATTGCACGTATCACGTAACATCTCAAACCGAGGTGTGCCGTGCATTCTTAAGCTAGTTGTCAAATAAAATCGGCTGAGTGCCCTAAGCGCTCGCCTTAGTGGTCCGGTGAAGCTGTTAAGACCTTGCTAGGACAATAGCGTAGTCAGTTTGAGAAAAAAAACGTTGATTTTCATAAAGCGTACTTATGTAACGTCGTCGGCAAAATTACAATAAGTTTGATAGACCAAACCGATTTTAATTAAACAAAAACCAAACGTTACTCGAAAATATGATCTATAATTTTCTTAAAAAGGTTTTATCATAAACGCAACACAGTGATGCATGTTCAAACAAAGAGACATGCAGACAGACAGACGTTTGTAAAAATGATTGCTGTGTATTACTGATTTATAGACACGTGCAACATTTTTTAAAAAAAATCTACAAGTTCAGACACATTAAATTTAAATTCTTATTATAGATAGATGGATCTAAAGTTTAAGACGGAATAAAACACTATTAAATGAAGACATGTCTGTTTTATTTACGCGGCCAGTATTTTTGACCGAATGTATTTTTAACTGGAAACTAGCTACTTACGTAAGTTGTAATGTGAGTTTTATTTCTGCGATATTGAATTTGTATTTACAAAGCGGTTTAATTAATGTATACCGTCTGTTATGCGAGTTACTTTATTTACGTGAAATAACCATACTTTAAAAAAAGTAATAATTTCAGTTTAATTGTGATATTTTAGCAATTTAAAATGTACAATCTATTTGAAATTCAAACATAACTGTATCAAAATAATCTATGCAGTAACTAAGTACGTCTTTTACTTCTCTTTGATTATAATTCTCTTGTCGAATTCCTTCTTATGTCACCACTCCTTTCTCTTTTATGTTCGGAGAACTGTCGTCGTTCTTTTTTTTCCTTTTTTTTATTGGTCTAACAAGATCTAAACAACTTCACCGAAGTACTAAGGCGAGCGCTTAAAACACTCAACTGATTTTATTTTGAAAATTAGTTTAAAGGTGTATGTAAGGCATACCTCGGCTTGGGCTGTTGTCTATACCGCGAATCTAACTAAACTAGAATCATATGATTAAAATTGGATGATTCACAAATTTCTGTATATATTTCGGATGTGAAAACGAAGTAAACTATAAAGAATAATAAGAAAAAAAAAAAACCATCCACCATGTGTGTAATATGTGTATGTATGTGAGATGATCTGATGTGCTGTCGTCGGTCGCTTTGTGCCTCGCTTATATATTTAAAAAAAAGAGGGATCGAAATATCTAAAATGCAATTAAAACTCGATCCCATAAGAGAAGGAGAAGGTTTCCATCTATACTACATTTACAACTATTTGGTTTCAATGTGTACGTGTTCTGTACAACTATGTACCACCGATTTGCATTGTCCATTTGTACGAGTTTAAACACGATGTTTGTAGATAAATCTAGACTATTCCAGATATTCTTTCAGTGTTCGAGAACAGTACAAATTTTCAACAGGACAGGTTTGCAATATAAAGGTAATTGAAAGAGAAAGCCTTAACCTAGTAAATAAACAAGGTGCATGTTGTGATAGCCCAATGAACATACATAGAAACGCATCAGTATTGTTGTCACATCTTACATATAACTTCACAATCAGGATGTGCGTATGTGCGGATATAAACGGGCTTGCAAACTTTTTGACAATTTTTTTTTATATCATAGGAGGCAAATGAACAGATGGGTCACCTGATGTTAGGTGATCACCACTGTCCATAGACACTTGCAACAACCAGGGGAGTCACAAATGCGTTGCCAGCCTGTGTTTGGGAGGAGAGCGGGGGGGACAGGAAAGGAAGGAGGAAGGGGAGGGTACGTGGGTCTCCGGCTCTCTCACTGACCGAACGAAACGCAACAATGCAAGCACTGTTACTTCACGTCGGTTTTCTGTGAGAGGGTGGTGCTTCCCCGGACGAGCCGACCCATTCGTGTTGAAAACAATAATAGCTTCAGCTTGGCCCTACCACTACTAAATTTTGATACCCCTGTAATATTTTGAAGTAACTCCCGACATTTGAAACCCATAAAAAAATAAGACAGTAAAATAATGGATTCCCATGGTATTACAAAATTCTAAATGTATTACACAGGCCGGCATGACAGCGGCGACCAGTGATGGATAATCTGTCTCTCGGTGGTTGCCGATGCTTTTGGTTTGCATCAGGCATAGCACAGTCACTTTGTCGTGCTGCAATAAAAAAAAAAGTATAATTTAATTCATTCATTCCATTATCGTCAAAACGGAGTGTAGCTTTGGCATTATTTGTAAATTATATCTATTTCTTACCTGTATTCGTTTCCTGAACTCTGTGAAGTTGGTATTTATTTATAACCGATAGTTTTGTTTGGATTAACGTTTGTTATTTCACGTTGGCGACCTTCGTGTATCGTTTGATTTGAGTTTATATTATTAATTCCCGGTTACGTTCACCCGTGCGGTATTTTTACGTTGAATTATTTTGGAATTTTCTACATCGAATAACATTAATATTTACTTCTATCAGCGGTTCTATTAGACTTTATTCCATTATTCCCTTCCACTATTGAAATCACATGCATTAGCTTAAGAATTCAAAGCACGGGCCTGTCCCCTCATTGCACAGGTCCGGCTGACGAGGGGAAGTAGCTAAATTATACTCATTATGTCTCCCTGTTAGGCAGGAGCCCAGTGGCCACAATTCGCCGAGCAAGCCGTTGGGACGGTTATCCAAGGTTGAGTAGCTAGTACGATCCTTGGCCGATCCAACAAATACGGTCTGTCGGTACACAGTAGTTTAGTCCCCGCAAGTCGGATATAACCCACTCTCTCCCCCGGGAGAATGAGAATCCAAAAAGAATTTCCCACTTTAATAAAAATAAGGTATCACTGTGGCATGAATTTGTCATTTGCAAATCTTTATCTCTGTTGTTTAACGTGGAACTGGTCTAAGTGACCACATATTTCTCGACACCCTATATCTTTTTGTACTTTTTTGGATTTTGCATTTGACCACGATCTCATCTCATGTTATATGACGTCATTATCAATGCCAAATCTAGAGGGTACTGGCTCTCAAGTGCATCTGCCGGAACACATCTATATATCTTGGTGACAGATTTTTAACTTGAGGGTGGTAGCTAGCCAGGTAGACTTAAAAAGACTTTACTACAATGGTATGGTCTTATCACGATGTCTCCTTCTCCGGAAGGTCCGACTCAGTTGCAAGAATTCGAAAGTCCATCGACGTACCCAAACATCATATCAAATAATCCATCATCGCTTCACTACGGAATATTTTATACAAAAAGATGTGATAGTAAACTTCAATAACCTGGCTTGGCATCAAAAACAGTCGTTGAAATTTGTCATCGATCGTTGATATTTATTTTGGACTGTACCGTAATTGGGTACCTACTACCGAGTGTTGTACTTGTATGAAGATAATAATAATTTCCTGGATTATTTTATCGAGGATATAGGATTACTAAAAGACATATCCATTTAATTCGTTCATCAACCAGATCTTCCCAGCCTGAACCAATCGAAGCAACCTCTTTTTAAACCTTTTTTGGCAACAAATTACAATAAGATAAATTTTTAGTTTTACTCTTGGTAACAAATCTTCTAGTAGATTATTAATATCCTTCTCGTTAGAATTTTCTATATAATTTTTGTTGCAAATTAGAATCCATGCGCCCTGGTAATATTTCCCAACCAGTTTACTTGCGCGCAATAATCAAACTATATTACGTAAATACCGTACCATACCATATGAATTACCGATCCCAATAATGTAAAATGTAGAGTCAAGTCATCAATAAAACTCACTTCATAACATTCAAAGATCCCACCAAAAAAACATGGTACCTTGTTTAAATAATGGTTATTTGGATTTTAAAGGGCATATCCAATTCATCTCGAACTAGTATAAACAAATGACTTTCATCTAATTTTAAGGGGCGTGTATCTTCAAAAGGGTAAAATAACAAAAAAAACATGAGAATGACTGGCAAATGCAGATGAAGAAATATACCCATATATATTCGTGGAAAGATTTTAAGATTGCGGCTAGATAGACAAGCTTTAGTAAATGCCACAATGTATAGATTCAGTTTGTCCGTAAAGTTTGTAAAGTCCGTAATGATAAAATTTTAATAAGGTAATTTCAAATCGGTAAATGATTTATAAAGATTAAGTAGCAATGATAAAATCACGGTTCTAAAGATAAAAAGGAATCAACCAATAGTCCATAGAGATCATACAGTTACTATGCACCGAAACCAATTTCATGAGAGTGAAAGAAAATTATTTGGGGTTACAGAAATAAAATAACGTGTATCACTATATTTGTGAAAATATAATCACGTTATACTTTAAGAGAGGCCAAAGTCCTCTCGAAGAGGCCCATTCAGAATTCAATTGACTGTTAAAAATCGATTTTCTTAAAGTGTAGTGGCCGGCTCGCCGAGTTGCCGTCACATCTTTCATCGAATTTATCCACTCTACAGCAGAATCGGACGTTTGATCTATTACGTGTTCACTGGGTAATATGATTTATTACAATTTATTTGATACTGATCTCTTATAGCGTTGTGGGTTATTTACAGTGCTTGTCTGGATAGCTACAAGCTTTAATGTACTCAGAATAATTTTAAATATTATATTTGGTTAAAGAAGGCCTTGCTTTGCGGAAATCCATCATGAAACCTCATAGTGGGTGTTAATTTGCATTTTAAGAAGAGTTTCTTCTATTACTAATTCAGACTTAACATATTCAGGTACACCTCCTGCAAATAAAATATAACGTTTTTGTTACAGTGAGATTTGGTAGAAGCCAATTATTTCCAAGAGGAGGATCAAAGTAACTTCCGTTACAATATTGATATTCTAGGAGTGACGTAAAAGCTAATCCCATTTAGGTCTAACGTTTGTAAGCTTGGCAGCAATGCCTATTGTCAAAGGCCATTATCAAACCTTGAAACAAAATTTAACGCGTTTTAGTACTTTGTATATTATAATAGATATCTGGTGTTCAGTAACGTAAGAGACATTATAAAGAAACTGTCTCATACATACCATTCAATTCAGTATTTTGTCGTCTATTCATAAATCTAAAATATTTTTAAAATATAAAACCTATCGAACTGAATTAGTTCAGAAAAAAATTGACCAATACGAAATACATATAAGAGTTATTAAGGTATGTATGCTTGGTACACATAAAAATTTCAATAACTCATATAAGTATGAATATGTAGTTTAGCTTAAGTTAGCTCAGTTAGGTCGCGTATTGCATGAACTAGGCAACAACCCAAGCCGAGGTGTTTCGTGCACGCTTGAGCTAGTTGTCAAAATAAAGTCAACGGAGTCCCTTAAGCGCTCGCCTTAGTAGTCCGGTGAAGCTATTACAGCCTTGCTAGGCCAATAACGTAGACAGTTCGAGAAACTCTTAAAAATATCCCTCGTTATATGTCGACAATATTTTTTCTTGGTAATCTTAAACGTAAACAATATATCACATATCACTAGTCGAAAATACTACATTGCGTTTTAAGAATGTGGGTGTCACCTCGTTCTCAGTTCCCAGGAATCGAAGCTGGCTGTATAAATGAAGTCCTTGTTGAGATCAGCCATAAATGTAGGGTGCATCCTGCTGATCAACGAACGAGGCAATGGCGATAGTGGGGTCGTAGGGTTTACAGCCCGACTGGGTCGCAACCACCATGTACGTGGCGAAAAAGCCCGTCATAGTGACTCGCTTTTGCGCGTAGTGTTTCGGGATCAGCCTGTGCATATCCAGTACCAGGTGACTTTCGTCATTATGGCCGGCATGACAGCGGCGACCGACGATGGATGATCTCTCTCGGTGGTCGCCACTGTTTTTGGATTGTACTATGCTTAACATCAAGTATAGTGCAGTCACATTGTCATGCTACAATAAAAAAAAAAATGTCATCTTCAATTTTGTTCCTACGCGACTTGGTAATTACTTGGTAATATGTACCTAGATAATACCATATCACGCTTAGATGTGGGGTGTTTATATCCACGCTAGCATAATGTACATGATAATCTTATAATTCTATATTATCATATCCTGCTATCTAGCCACAGTGGCTCTTTTAGTCTTTCATCTTCGGAATCAACAAGTATACGTCCAATTGTTGAGATGCTTAAAGGCATCTCCCTATAGCCACCATTGTCACAGTATAAATATGAAACACAGTACGTAAACTATGAACAAACGCTCGAAAGCGGCACACACACAGAAACACGCGCATCGACGAGAAGTTTTAAAAGAAATTCTATGGACAGCATCTCGAGGTTCGTTTAGGGGTCGTGTAGATGCGCATATTTGTGTGAGTGTGCTGGTGCGAGCGTTTATATGGAGTTTCCTAACTGTGTGTTATGAGTAATGTGCCATTGTTGTTGAATTGCGCTTTACTTTACATCAGACGCATTATCATTATCATTTTGTCATCCTTTATTTATTTATTTTCGAAATGCCTACGCTATTGGCCCAGCAAGGTCTTAACAGTTTCACCGAACTACTAAGGCGAGCGCTTAAGGCACTCAGCCGATTTTATTTTTGCAACCAGTTCAAGTGTGCACGGCACACCTCGGCTTGGCTGTTGCCTGTTGCATGCAAAATCGCTACCTATCTTAGCTAACCTAGCTAACTATTCATATATGTATGAGTTGTTGAAACGTATATGTATACCGAGCATACACGCCTCAACAACTCATCCATATATTTATTATTGGAAAATTGACAGTTTTTCAGTTCGACAAGGGAAAAAAAGTATACCCTTCCACTTTCATGTGTAAGCGTGTAGGCGTGCACGTGCGTGGGGGTGATCGTGTAGTATTGTAGCAGTGATGTATATTTGTGTGTCACCGTATCGCGCAAGCAACGCACTCAAGGGCTCCCTACCGAGAGATCGAACCTAGGCTTGAGCCCCTGCTGTGGGAGGCCTAATCCGGTGATTTTGTCATCCTAAATCTATACTAAGTATATATAATAATAATGTAAAACTAACGTGTTTCAGGTGTCTAGGAATAAGTGATATAATTAATTTCAATCATTTTTATAAATGTCTGTCTGTCTGTTTGTATATACACGCAGCACTGCTAAAGTACTGGGTTCACAATAAATCCACATCAACAAAATCATAGAGTATATGTTCTAAAATAACATAGTTTTTGTTTCATTAAAATCAGTCCACTCTATCAAACGTTATTGTAATTTTCACGACGACGCGGCGTAAGTACGCGAAAAAGTAGATAAGTAAATGAGCTTAATACATTCAAATTTTTTTTTTAAATACGGTTTTTTAAATAAAGTTCTATGCGGACAAAGTCAAGGACACAGCTAGTAATATTACGAAAAAATTGCTTTTAGTAAGCTAGTTTTTGTGTTATGCTCACACCTTACCTCGTGTTTAATGTTGATACATAAATAACCAGTGCTTAATAATTTTTATAAATCCGAAAAATTAGATTGATATTTTTTTTTCATAAATTTTGATGTTAATTATTGACTTATTTTGAAAAATTCTAAAAAACACGATAACTCAAAAATGGTTCACTTTTGCATAAGGTATATATGGGCTTAAAGTTATCACAAAGGGTTCACCCGTAACAGGAATACGTCGAATTGTCAATAATCCTGTATGTATAGAATTAGATATATATGAAAATGCTTATAAACTATATCTTTACGTATACTTTTCTTCTGTACGTATTTTCAATGAACTCCTTCTAAACGGCAGGAACTATTTTGATGAAATTTTGTGTGCATATGTACGTAGTGTATGTAGGTGGAGCTGCAGTAGAATTTTAGATTTTTTTTTTATCAAGGCAGAATAACCCACTGGTACTAGCTAAAGCCCCGTAGTATAAATAATGAACTATTCATTTACAAATTTTTGTATAGGACTAGTCCCAGATTGAAAATTGTAAATACTTACACATACACGCAAATACATACATTTTTTTATTAACGTGGGGAAGTCTCTTATACGCCACCCTCTCGGGGGAGAGAGTGGGTTATGTCCGACTCGCATGAACTGAAACTCCACGATGTACCAGAGATCGATCTGGCTCTCTCCTGAGAAACCGCCCCTGCAGCAGCCTGACAACGTGGTTGCCAGGCGTTGTTCTAATATAGAAAGACAACTGAGTACACGGCTAGTCACCTGCCCTCGTCAGCCTCACCAGTGCAATAAGATTGACCCCTGACCCATCCCCTCTGGTTCAGCTACGACGCAAATACATACCTAACATACATTTATCGCGTAACGCGTAACGAAAATTTTTCCATACCCTACCATTAGCAGTTTTGCTTTAACGATCGAAGCCGCGAGCATAAGTCAGCTATAAAAACGATAGAATATGTACATATCTATTATCTCATAACATAAACAGTTAATACTGAATTTCCTATACAGAATACAAATATGTATCTCCATTTAATAAAACGCGTAATAACTCGAGATAAGCTTCCAACAATATTTATACAAGGAGGGATGAGAGTTACCAAGATGAAAATAACTTATGCTCACAGAGTATATTGAGGCTTCGGTGTGTACCTATCCGGGGAAACCGAGTGGAAAATCATATCGGTCGATTTTCACGAAAACCTAATTGGATTTAGTGCGGGAACCGGCTACGTGGAAATATTGTCAGGGGAAAGTTTAAATTTTCAGACAAGATTATTACTAGACTCATAAAACATCATTTCACAACTTCATTTCCACATTACTCAATTTATTACTAAAACTTTTAAAATAAAATAGTAGTAAATACTTTAAAAGCAATTATGTTTCAAACTCAGAAATGTTGAGGCAGTAATAAAGATTGTCGATAGAAGTGGAAATCCAAGTCAAGAAAGGAAGGTGTGTTCTTTTTTTAATTATTATATATGTATATGTATATATATATTTAGATTTTCATATCAGTTGGCGCTCTTAGCAATAATTATGCACATTTTACTAGTTCATCAAACATATGAGCTGCATAATCTCAATACAAAATAACAGCATTAGATGTACGCAGGTTCCTATACTACAAGTATCTAGTCTGACACAAGCCGCGTAAGTGTAATACGTTGGGTCACGCTTACTAGCATTTCGTGACGTGAAATTATACGTTTACCTTCTAAAATACCAATCCAAGCGCCTGCAGAAG
The DNA here is from genome assembly GCA_014332785.1 of Antheraea mylitta. Taxonomy (NCBI): domain Eukaryota; kingdom Metazoa; phylum Arthropoda; class Insecta; order Lepidoptera; family Saturniidae; genus Antheraea; species Antheraea mylitta. The sequence goes on along the minus strand of JACEII010000071.1, from coordinate 1,554,774 downwards.
TTTTCACTTCCAAATAAGTCGTACTGATCTAGTAATTTCACCGGTGTAATATCATTTCCATGTCCGCAGGTTTGAACCCCGGTATGTACCAAAGAATTTTTCGAAATTCGCCTACATTTACTAATTTCAATTGATAACACTATCGGCTGACGGTGAAGGAAATATCCTGAGGGAACTCGAACCTGAGAAATATTCGTGTAATATTACTGTATGTGGCTAAACATAGGACTGTGAATTTCTCAGAGTTTGACATCGCCAATACGTCGTGGGCTGGCGTGGTGATTACCCCCATACCTTCCTTCGGAAAGAGGCCTTACAATAAGCTTCTTACAGGCTGAAGATGACGTTTCAAGCATAAAAGTATTTGTAACAGCAGAGGAAACTTTTTTTGGTAACTACTATTTTAGTACATTCTCGATATTACAAATTTCTTGCAAACATTTCAATTAGAATTTCTTATTAGAATATTTACGAAGTTTTTGTAGCAAATTAAAATCCATACTCTGTGGTATTATTTCCACTTTACCTGTATACAGTAATCAAACTATATTAAGTAAAACATCAATAATAAAAGAAAAAAAAAGATGATTATGAATAATATATAAAATCGGCTATATTTTATTTCAAGATTCCACTAAAATCTTGCAGAGACTTTACTGATATTTTTCTTGTAAAGACCTCTCGAAGGTTTTATTATTACGCGTTACTATAAGGGGTGAGTACAAATAATAAAATTTAATAAAAATAATAAATCAAGTTTATTTTTAAGTTTTCATGACAGTTAAACAATTTTAAAGCGAGAAATATCGCGTGCCTCGCCCAATATATGTATAAAATTCAAAAAGAATCTTATTTGGTAGAGTACATATAGAAAACAACGAACATCACAAGTGTTATTTCAAAGAACAAATTTATTCAATACCGTCAACCATTCTCCCACGGTTTAAACATATTACCACGCAAGGCTGTCGTCCCCTTTTCCATACAAAAAACCTCTGTATTAACATAGTCGTTTACATAAAAGATCTTTTCAATAATACGTCGAATGAGAGCTTACTAACCGACAGTGTATGCGAAGTGAACATTTTTTCAAACGCTTTTATAAATATACGTATATCCTACAAACAAATTTCCAATACAATAACAGTTTAAATCATCTTCCTACTCTGTTTCTCATCCGATTTTTTTTTAATTTCCTCATAGTTTTTTTATTTGGTAGTAATTGACGAGTTTTAGTGTCATCAATAAAAAAATTTGAAGGTTTTTGATGTTTATATTTGATTGATTTGGTAGCGGCGCGTATTAACTTAACATTTAGAGGAGATTAAAATTTTCAAGTAAGTAGATTATATTTCAGAGAAATAAAGAAACAAAGAATCGTAATCGAGAGAGATTCTGTACGCAGTTATGATGAGTGTGTTTGTGTGTGAAATTGAGTGAGTGTACGTAGTTGGCGGGGTGGTAGGGTTTTACAGCCTGACTGGGTCGCAACCACCATGTATATGGCAAAAAAGCCCGTAATAGTGATTCGCTTCTGCGGGTCGCGTTTCGGGAGCAGCCTGCGCATATCCTGCTTTTTACAGGCCGACATGATAGTGGCGAGCGGCGATGGACAGTTTGTCAATCGGTGGTCGCTATTATTTTTGGATTGTACTATGCATACCATCAGGCATAGTGCAGTCACTTTGCCATACTACAATAAAAAAAAAATATGTATAACAGCTTTGTATATCAATATTTTTACATATATTCTTCTTTCCTGTATACCATGTACAACATGTTTGTCATGTTATGGTCTATGATTTAGCATAATTTTTACGATCCCCCGCCTGGTCTTTTAGCTTCACAACTCTTCTGTAGGCTCTAACTTTGGTAGGATAGTTATAGTTTATGTTTGAACGGCACTACCATTCCGGTTAAAATCTCAAGATGTACGTTTACGGTTCTTCAATGTTTGCTTGCTATATTGCCACTTTTAGGTAACAGAAAACTAACCAACTTTAGACTGTATCCGACGGCTGTATTTTCAGTTTTTTTTTAGTATTCACAGTTTCAGAGCTTTCACAGTATTTCCAACAACACACTCATATGTTTATATACGTATTTATAAATATTCACTTCAATGGATCAAACCATCATGTGACAGTATGCATTACTTGGATATGTTATTATATGAAGCTATTATGAATAGATTATTTATCGACATAGTTGTACACTTTATAAAAAACTGCACATTTATTACGTGTTTAATATAAGTCAAACAAAAATTATTTCCGATATAAAAATATGAAAGATTTAAGTATTCGGACTACAGTTTTGGACGTGATCCAACGTTTGCCTCTCAGATACTCCTCTATTGTGTTTCTGGCATTAATATAAAGATAATCGCCCGATAAAATCTCAGGACAAGTGTAATAAATTGTGATTACTGTCCATCATGATTGATGAGAGATAAGAAAACGTCTTTAACGTCTAGTTATACGCATATTAGATACATCTGTAATGACTATGTTATTTATATTATCCTGTTATAAATCACTAGCCATAAATAGCAACAGATGAAAGAACTTTGTAGGTTTGTTTCGTTTTTTTTGAACAAATATTTCATTTTTTTTGGCAATTTCATAAATTTTGGGATGTATGGGGTGTCGAGTAACATCATAAGACTTGAGACACCCAAGCCAACCTCACCTGCACGTGGTGCACCCTGCTGATCAACGAACGAGGCAATGGCGATAGCGGGGTGGTAGGGTTTTACAGTCCGACTGGGTCGCAACCACCATGTACATGGCGAAAAAGCCCGTCATAGTGACTCGCTTTTGCGCGTCGCGTTTCGGGATCAGCCTGTGCATATCCAGTACCAGACGACTTTCGTCATTATGGCCGGCATGACAGCGGCGACCGACGATGGATAATCTGTCTCTCGGTGGTCGCCACTGTTTTTGGATTGTACTATGCTTACCATCAGGTATAGTGCAGTCACTTTGTCGTGCTTCAATAAAAAAAAAAAAAATATGTCGATACGAGTCGCATATATCATTAACATCAATTTACATTTCTGGAATTAAATAGTTTTGTTCGTTTATTATTAGGTTTTGTTCACGGTTTTGCTCGAGTTATTGTAGGTTGCCATACGAGAGCAGCCTTTTTTATACAAAGTACCTATCGAGGGAACTACTATTGACCTGCGTCCGTGCTATTGACTATATCGGGGAAGTTACTAACGACCTGGACGTCAATGGTTAACGTTATGGGCTTTTTATGAATCTTGACACTATTTACCCCGGCCTGAGACATCATTGGCTAGATGTATCGGCTGTTCATATATCTTGTTTATTATTGGTTGTCAGCTTTGGCTCAATGCTTTAAAAGGCGACCGACGACTAGATACTGGGCATGCTTACTCAGACAGTTGGGCTAGTCAAATCTATGGATAATGCGTCGTAACTATATTCAGTGTTGTAACTATATTAACCATCATTATTATTACCAGCTTGTAAAAGGCCCACAGTAGGGCTATAGGTCTCGTCCCGAAGCAAGGTATGGGTATAATCACCACGCCAGCCTACCGCGTTTTGGTGGTTTCGAACTCCAAGAAATCCAAGTTTTTTTTTTATGTATTAGGTGGCAAACTAACAAGTGGGTCACCTGATAATAAGTGATCACCGCCGTCCATAGATACTAGCAACACTAAAGCAGTCACAAGTGCGTTGCCAGCTTGTGTTTGGAGGGGTAAGGGAGGAGAGAGAGGGGGAGGGATGGAAATGTATATTTTTCCTACACACAATGATATTACAAGAACATTTCTCAGGTTCAGGTTTCCTCACGATGTTTTCCTTCACCGTCAGCCGATACTGTTACCAATTTAAATTAGTAAATGTACGCGATTTTCGAAAAATTCGTGGTACCTGCCGGGGTTCGAAGTGTGAACATCGGGTTGATATTCCACTAGACAGATCATCATAATTTTGTGGTAAATGATAAATTGTTTACGCTTCCCGACTAATGAAGACCGACCGTAATTGTATAATTCAATTCAATACATATTCATAAGGAGATGTACCTAATACCTAAATTGACATCAGAACGATTTGACCCTCATCAAATCAACTTGGGAGTCAAAACGTCTTCTCCAAACTGACGTTTTATTATGATGAATAATCGAATTGAATATAGGTATATCGGTTATCCCTGACAAGTACTTTACAAACTTAGTAAGGAATTCAATTTAGAACTTTTTAATACTCCAATTACAGCAGCAAAGCAATCAGTTTGGTAGTGGTAGAGCCAAGCTGAAGCTATTATTGTTTTCAGCACTAACGGGTCGACTCGTCCGGGGAAGCGCCACCCTCTCACAGAAAACCGACGTGAAGTAACAGTGCTTGCATTGTTGCGTTTCGTTCGGTCGGTGAGAGAGCCAGAGACACACCTACCTTCCCCTTCTCCTTCTTCCTTCCCTTCCTGCCCCCCCCCACCACCCTCCTCCCAAACACAGGCTGGCAACGCACTTGCGACTTCCCTGGTGTTGCAAGTGTCTATGGACGGTGGTGATCACTTAACATCAGGTGACCCATCTGTTCGTTTGCCTCCATTGACATAAAAAAAAAAACAATTATCAAACCAATATTTGACGCGGGTGCCTAATATGTAACTTTTCACTATGCTTTATAATTACTCTTCAGGCAGTACTTTATACATTATTGTTACTAGTTCATTATTTACTAGTGAATATTTTTAATTAACTATATGTTGTTTATTGTATTTTCAATTGTGTACTAAAAGTTGTTGACATTCCTTCTACTTATTAGAACTGTCTTTATAAACGCAACGTCATAAATTAAACAATTGAATTTATTAGTAAAATAGGTCTCCAACAATACTTCTTTGTAACTTACTCTGTAAATTAATGCAATTGGGTCTCGAATAATGAGCTATATGGCATTACTGTCATCTTTTCTTTTACTGCGTTACATGTATTGCGCTGGGACGTGTTCCAAATTATATCTAAGAAAATCACACTGGTGTTTGCATTTCCGATTTGAATCTATCATCACTAATAAATAAATAAATCACTTCACTAGTTGGTACCTGCTAGTTTGTCTTTCGGTAAATAGTCTTTTATAAGAAGGAAATACATGTTTAATCTGTGTTAATTGTAGGCTGCAGTATCTAACTTTCACATTTGCGTTAATGTAGAATTGATGTATGTCTCTGCGACAGTATTTTCTTTTCTGTATCCTTTCTGTATCCTTTCTGTACCCATTCTGTACCCTTTCTGTACCCTTTCTGTACCTTATATCCTTATATCCTTATATATATATATTCGCAACAAAATTACACTTCTGTGTAATATTTGATCCCACGAGTTTTACATCATTTTTTAAGAGATGGCGCCACAGTCCAGATAACTCGCGCTATCAAGTTATTGCTGTCTTCGAATCACATTTAGTTATCTAGGTTGGTAGATGGAGTAGTCCGGTGAAGCTGTTAAGATAATGTTAAGTCAATAAAGCGGTCAGTTCGAAAAAAAAAATGGCAGCTGATTAGACACGCTGAAACTATTACTGGTTTAAACATGAATAGGTTGGCTCGCCCGGGATTGTACCACCCTACCCACCGAAAACCGACGTGAAGTAACAGTCCTTGCGTAATTGCGTTTAGTTCAGTGAGTGAGTGTCGGTGACCCATGTCCTCCTCTTTCCCCCCATAAACAGGAAGGCAAAACACTTGTGACTTTCCTGGTGTTTCTAGTATCTATGCACGGCGATGATCACTTAACATCAGGTGACCCGCCAATTGTTTACGTTCTATGTTATAAAAAACAGATAGTAACCATGCTTACTATACAGGAAGACTAGAACTCAAGTACAGCTGCCAAGATACTTACATAAGTTTCTTTATAATAGATTTTTAACCTGAGAGTATACATATAGTATAGTTAACCAGGCTGTCTTAGAAAAAGCACTACCACCATGTGTTACAGTTTCAACATGATATCTTCTAACACTGAAAGTAAAGAGCTGAAAGGTATGCTGTACAACCTGTAAGCCCAATTTAGAGTTCAGTTAAAAAAAGTCGAGGCAACCATAAGGAGTGCTGACAGACGTGCTGATAGACTCAGAGCAATTAAATAAATATGTTCTCTTTTGAATATTCATACTGATTACAGTGTAAATTTATTTAATGAACTAATTTTTTTTTTTTTATGTCATAGTCCGCAAACGAACTAGTGGGTCACCTGATTTCAAGTAATCACCACCGTCCATAGACACTTGCAACACCAGGAGAGTCGCAAGTGCGTTGCCAGCTTGTGTTTGGGGGGGGGGATATAGGGGCGATGAGTGGGAGGAGGAGGGAAATAGTCTTCCGGCGCTCTCACTGACCGAACGAAACGCAACAATGCAAGCACTGTTACTTCACGTCGGTTTTCCGTTGGGGGGTGGAACTACCCATTCATGCCGAATCCAATAATAGCTTCCGCGTGGCTCTACCACCTACGAAGTATATTCGTGTGGTTTTCATATGTATACTCGGAGCAATAATTATAGTCAATCAAACGTATGATGAGGTACAACATGTCAATATCACATGTAAACAGGCCTCTATACTGAATATCGCACGCCGCAAGCCGCACAACCGCGATACGGCCCGGACATGCTTACGTAGCATATTATGATACGAAATTATAAATTTATTTAATGCAAAAAATACCGCCTAAAGAATTTTTCAACTCAAAAATTATACACAAAACCGACGGAAAAAATTACAAGTTATAACTTCATAAAGCAAGAAACATGTTAAAAAAGAAACCCTTAACTTATTCTTTACTTATATAATAATTATTTGTTTCATTCACCAATCTATTCTGTGCTCAGAAAGTGAGTGGAGAGGGAGAAAATTGGCTTTATTTGAACCAGTTTTATGGATGGCAAGAAGTTTTTCCTGTTCACTTATTCGTGGTTAAAGAGCGGATATTCTTTTTGATTACAAGATCTATCTATTTTTCTACGTTACTGTTATTCATAGAGATGAACAATTCAGATGAGAACGCATTGTTATAAAACACAGCGGCATGTTTATAAAAGCCTCAATATTTATTTAATTGAATTCTAATATATATATATTTATTTGGTTGAATTTATTTAATTGAATCTTATTTTGAAATTAAAGTAATCTAATATACTAAAGTTAAAATCTTTATTCGAGTTTTCGGTTTATCAGTGTACATAATCAGTGGTCAAAATTCGACTATAATTCATTAGTTTCTCAAGTTTCAACATTAAGAAAAAACCCAACTTGTTCCACATTTTTTAAATACCATCAAAGCCAACAATATACCACCAAACAATAAAATAATAAGGAAAATTTATTGAGAAACAGAGGAAGAAAATGTAAATAATTGTTTTGTTTTTGCCTATTTATGTATAGACAATTGTCACAAAACGCCATAGTAAAAAAATATTAACCTCTCAAATTGTAATTAAAAAAAGCTTTCAACTATCGTTTACTACAGAGACTGATTCTTTATTCAGATTTTCACCATACTGCCCCAGAGTTTCGTTTCAACTTTTTTTACCGTTGTAGAAGTAAATTTCATAATAAACCTCTCTTACTTAACCTCTGCATTATAATAACATTTGTACAGATTAAATTTTTCTTGCTTCAAATACATTCAACTATACCTTCGTTTATTAAATAATTAAAGATTACGTATTACATAGAGTTTGCAGCTCCGAGACAAAACGAATAGGTACTTTTAGGTACGGAGCCAGATGTTTTCTTTGATATTTACCGACCCTTTATTTTTGCGGTATTTACACGTTGTGATAGGACCCAAATATTAATAATGTTTTCTGTTTACTATGTTTGTTCTTCGAAATTCGGAATGTTATTGTTTATCGTAATAACATACATTTGTAATATACATTTCGGCCGTATTATTTTGGTAATAATCTCCATTTAAGATAAATATATTGAATTTTGTTTATTAAAATTAGTCCATAAACATCATGTCCGTAAAAAGAAATTGTTTGTTTTGGTTTTATTAGTACGAGAGTTTTATTTTTTATCTTTAATAGGTTATAATAAATAGGTTTTAATTTCATCTAATGTGGATTAAGATCGTAAATACGCTTATCGTAGGAAGAATTGACTCTCAAGTTCACCTGCCGGAACACACCATTAGATGCTTGGTGACAGATATTCAACTCTAGGATGCTAGTTAGCCAGGCGGATATAGAAAAAGCACTACTAGCATGCAATGGTTTCAGCACAATGTTTTACCTTTTAGCGAAACCGCCGACTCAATTGTAAAGAATCGAGCCTACGTCCATCAACGAAGTGTCTGAACACGCTATCAACTAAGTCATCATCGCATTGTACAGAGTTTTCTTTTAACCTTATTTTTGGCAATCAGTCTTTCAGATTATTACTGCCATTGTCACTTAGTAATATTACAAGCGTCGTACGATCGTTGCAATATCAAACGTCGTGTGAATCAATATTCTAACAAGATGGTGGATCCCTTGTTAGAACCTTCCAGAAAGTTTTTGTGGCATCTCAGAATTTCATGCTCCGTTGTATTATTTTTCATTCACTTCACTTATGTACAATAAACTAACCATATTACATAAAACACCACCAACTTTACAAAATATAGAGTCAAAGTAACACAAGATATAAAATCCATTACATGACAGACGGAAATGCCGCCAAAAACTCATGTACAGAGTAATAAGATTTTAAACTGTATGTGTTACTGATTTCCTTTTTTTTAGTGCGAACATGGTTTTTTAATCACAATAATATCCGATTATAGATTTAAATTTAGGCGAATGCACTGCGACTACAATTCCGCAACGGATTTAAATCCGGAGCCATGAAGAAATATATCAGCTGTGAATCAAAAAGGTCTAGTAGTGTAAGGGGTGTCGAGTAACAAACATCTTAAGACTTGAGACACCTAAGCCAACCTCACCTGCACGTGGTGCATCCTTCTGATCAACGAACGAGGCAATGGCGATAGCGGAGTGGTAGTGTTATACAGCCCGACTGGGTCGCAACCACCATGTATATGGCGAAAAAGCCCGTCACAGTGACTCGCTTCTGCGCGTCGCGTTTCGGGATCAGCCTGTGCATATCCAGTACCGGGCGACTTTCGTCATTATGGCCGGCATGACAGCGGCGACCGGCGATGGATAATCTGTCTCTCGGTGGTTGTCGATGTTTTTGGATTGTACTATGCTTAACATCAAGCATAGTGACGTCACTTTGTCGAGCTTCAATAAAAAAAGCTCTTCAATTAACAGAAACTTTAGTTAGAAGTTACTTCTCTGAAATATGTGGAGATTTTTGATCATGGAGAAGTGATTAAAAATCATAATTCAGTTACAGAAGTAAATAGTTCGATTCAAAGTTTTCATTTGATTATTTTTTCCTTAATTATTAATTGCTTACTTAATTAAAGTAGGCAACAGTACAAATATATTGATTAGCAATCTGAATGTAGATCTATTCAATACAAGCTTAGAGAAACTCAAAGGTCTTCTATGTTGCAGTTCTTTTCTAATTATGTTATTGCTATTAATATCTTGTTATAGCTGTATGCAGGAACTTGTTAGAGACCTTCGATTATGTCTAAATATTTAATGCCTTTTTTTCTTAAGTTATAAATATTCCTAATACTTTAAAATTAAATAAAGTAATATTAAAGTGTTTCTAACTAGCAAAATGTTTATATATTATGTATTAAAAGGAAAAAGAAACAATTTCGACCAAAATACTTCCAGCTCGTGAAGCTGACAAAAACCGATTTAAAGCGCGTATACGCCCAGCATAGAAGGTAAAGAAGAGTATAACGAGTTGGTAAATAGATTGGAAAATTTATCGGCTTAAAATACGTATTATCAAAAAAAAAACAGTTTATTTCAATAATAAAATCTCACGTAAAAACCCTATATAATGAATATTAAAAAAAATGAAGTAATTGTGTTGTTATTTATAAATATATCTACATCATTTTTATACTAATTCATTGGAAAGAATGTTTAAAGAGATTTCCTATAGAATAATTGTTTTTTACAGCGCACCATCTATAAGAAAATGTAGAGAAAATATTATAATATATGAATTTTAAAAATAAAGTTCATTTAAATTCTAACACATTATTCAATAATTTATTTGGTTTATATTTAATCATTTCTTATATCAAACGCAAAATCAATAATTTGATCTTACAACATAATAACGATCCAAATTACTATCTCACTCGTACCTACTCGAACGTATACTGCCTGGCGCTTGCACCCACAGCTACCCTATGTACTTGTCTGAATAGAGTTTAGAACTGCCAAAATGATCTAGCTACTGAAGAACTATCTTCTAATAGTTACCCAAGTAACATGTATAGCATTCAGTGTTTATTTAGCGTAAGTACAATTTCAGTTTATTAAAATTTGAGAATGAAAGGAGTGGCTAGTGTTCTCCATAATATGTAAGTTTTTAAGTAGGTGACGGGACGTATAATATTATTCCAAAGAAAATTACACTATAATATGTAATTATTTTAAGTTAGTATCTTATACATCTTTTATCTGCCAAATTTACAATAACACGATCATCCTAATAGTCCTGATGGCATAATTTTCTACCTATTTCGGGACTACGTGTTGAGAAATTCTCAGCTTTTATGAAATAAAGAAGGTCTGGTATTCATGAGCTCTTAAACTATTGCGAAAATTCTAGCGCAGAGCGCGTACTCTCTATTGATATTGTTTTTTCTGTAAGTAATAAAAAACGCAACGCTATGTACGCGGACACTTAACGTGTAGAATCGAAAGTTTTTCTCATTTATTTGCAGCTCACTCTTACGTTTATTACAATTCCAACCTATCCTAACCTAGCATAATAAAATTCAACAGCGTATGTCTACTAATTATTACAAATTTCGAATCACTTTAGTTAATTTGCACCTTACCTAGATAATTTGTAACACTCAACAGCAGTTTAACAATAACAATACCCCTTCAGCTATATCTTTATTTACTCTAAATCAACTTTACTCTAATTATATACACAGAAAGCACATTTTCTTATAATATTAAATTGGCAAAAATACTTTTAGAAACTACAGTTCAGTATATTATAATATACCGCTTAAAATTAAATCATCAGATGAAAATATAGACCGAGTAATAGAAACATGCGGCAAACTTTACAATAAATTAATATAACAAACATCCCGAGAGCGTAAAACATGACGTAAATATTAATTTTAGTGGATGCATTAAAATTTATACTCCAACCCGATCTTCCTTTGTTTTTGTATACGTTACTGGAGTTGGATTATATGAAAATTTTATTGTTAATTGCGCACGTAAATACAGAGTTTTACAATGTATAAAGTAAAATCTTATTTGGATGCAATTGTGAACGATAGTGAAACATCATGCTTAATTCTATGACGCACAGAATCGTTTATACTCGGTTTAAGTTGTATTGTTATTGTGATAAGGAGTACATCGTTCCAGTAACTATGTTCTCGTATATCTAAATATTTTGCAATTTTTAAATATATTAGTTTCATCCATCAGGCTTTGGACGCTTCGGCGCGGGATATTGTAAATTACAACCTAAGGATAGCTACAAAGGATCAAAATGCAACCGCTATAAAAACAATGACATCATTAAATCTAAAACAGTTAATTTTTAAATAAAATTAAATAAATGAATAAAAAATGGTGCTCACGGATACCATTTTTGATGTATACAACATATTACACGAAAGCAAAATGGTGCTAACCATGAATATGCAGAATAGAAGAAAAAAATCAATGTTATTTAACATAACTACTAACATAACAATATCCTAACTTCCTAACTAATATCATAAATAAGAAAATTTTGTCTGTTGCGTTTTCGCGCGTTACCTAAACAATCGACCTCGAGAATCATTAAAAGTTAAATTTCAGGAATGCGATATCTTAACACTGCCTCCCTAAACATTCTTCTTATTGTTGTTATATTATTCACCGAACTATTGACTATTACAAAATAAAAAATCAAAATCAAAAATACTTTTTTCAGTTTAGGCCCTAATAAGGCACTTATGAACATCAAAACCACTGGTTCGGAAAACAACCCAGTCATCGAGAAGAACTGGCAAGAAACTCGATCTGGTTTATCTTTTTAACAAATATATATAATAGTTAGAATATATTACATACATGTCAGAAACGTTTTTAACGGATGCACAGAGATGAGTCAATTTCAGACATCACCATCGTCCACATACTGATCCACTTTATAATAGCCTTTTGAGAACAAAACCCGCTTGACATGGCGCTTAAATTCACAATCCGGCAAATCCGTAATATCCTGTGGAAAATTGTTATAGAACCTATTTAACTATCTTAACTATTATACTATATATAATTTTAACTATTTGTCAAAAAAACTATTACTCGTTTTACTAAGTCTAAAACATGGGACAACCAGTTTGACATCGTTCCTAGTCCGGCCTTTTACGAAATCCAGCTTTTCAAACATTATCCAAACTTGGAAATAAAGACATAAATTTCTCAGAGCACGCTTCCAACACAAGTACTGTGCTTCTATGAAGATTCGTTTAATGGTGACTTTGGTACATACAAGATATATAAAATACTAATTTTAACTGCTTAAATAACAAAGCGTATTTTTTCGTACTGTATGACAGCTGTGTAGTTCATATGAACAAAGTCGCGGTCCATGTATTCTACCTAAAAGTTTTAATCAGGTTATGATCGAAACTCACGAGTTTGTTTGTTTATTTTACAATGATTTATTATTCTATTTTTATCGAAGACTCTATAACATGCTGGTTTCTTCAATGCCGCGCCTTTGTTTGCGTTTTTTCTTAAATGTAACGTATTTATAGAATTTAGTTAATCCTATATTATAAAAAACGAGAAAGTTTGCGAGTATGGGTGTTTGTTTCTCATTCAAAAACTACTAAACGGATTTTGAAGAAACTTTACTTTTTTTTTATAGAAGCACTACAAAGTGACTGCACTAAGCCTGATGTTAAACATAGTGCAATCCAAGAACATCGGCAATCACCGAGAGACAGATTATCCATCGTCGGTCGCCGCTGTCATGCCGGCCATAATGACGAAAGTCGCCCGGTACTGGATATGCACAGGCTGATCCCGAAACGCGACGCGCAGAAGCGAGTCACTATGACGGGCTTTTTCGCCATATGCATGGTGGTTGCGACCCAGTCGGGCTGTAAAACCCTACCACCCCGCTCTCGCCATTGCCTCGTTCGTTGATCAGCGGGGTGCACCACGTGCAGGTGAGGTTGGCTTGGGTGTCTCAAGTCTTAAGATGTTATTCGACATTCGTTACACCCCAGATTTTTACTTTAATATAGATTATATATCAGCACAATATATCTAAATATATAAAGGTCCAGTCTCATGGTGTTTGTCCACGACGAGCTCCGAAACTACTCAACCTATTTCCATGAAAGTTAGGATTTATATATAACCAGCCGACCCACGCCCATTTAATTTAGCGGTAAACATTTATAAAAAACTACTTTATTCGACTTAAATATAAAAGTTAGACATATGTTTGTCAGTGACTTTTTGTAGGCATTATAAAGCTGTACAACTTTTCTCTAGAAATCAATCATATATCTCTCATCGTTAATGCAGCGTTCGTAAGAAACGTTTTCGTTTGAACCAGATTAGGCCTCCCTCGGCACCAGATTAGGCCTCCCTCGGTAGCGGTTCAAGTCTAGGTTCGATCCCTCGGCAGGGAGCCCTTGAGTGCGTTACTTACGCGATACAGTGACACAAAAATTTACATCACTGCTACAACACTACACGATCACCCCCACACACGTGGTACACGCTTACACATGGAAGTGGAAGGGTTTTATTTTTTTCCCTTATCGGACTGAAAAAACTTTAATTTTCGGATAAAAAATATATGGAGGGGTTGTTGAGGTGTGTATGCTTGATACACATATGCATCTCAACAACTCAAACATATATGAATAGTTAGCTAAGATAGGTCGCGAGTTTGCATGTAACAGGCAACAGTCAAGCCGAGGTGTGCCGTGCACCCTTGAGCTAGTTGCCCAAATAAAATCGGCCGAGTGACTTAAGCGCTCGCCTTAGTAGTTCGGTGAAGCTGCTAAGACTTTGCTAGGTCAATAGCGTAGTCAGTTCGAAAAAAAAAAAGTTTTCGTTTGACCGTTTTTTTTCTCCGACCTACTTTGCAAATCCGACTACCACAAAAAAAGTCTTTCCATTATTCTGATTAATATATAGCCTACAACACTCAAAAATAATGTGGCTTAATATTGGTGAAGGAATTTTCAAAATCGGTTAAGTACATCCAGAGATTACCCCCTAAAACGTCACAAAGTCACAAACTTTACTTCTTTAAAATATTTGTATGGATTTATTACAATTTGAGAGATAGAATGGTTTATATTTCGATTAATAGCTTTAATATTTTTAAACTCAAATTAAATGATGTCAATGATGTATATTATTAATATTTTTAAATTTGAGTTCATAAATAAATTTAAAAACTACTTTTTTCTTTTAAACACTTTATTTATTTCCTAATGAAAACATATCATATGTTAATTTTCTTAAAAGAAGTTGCTAACTGTTAGTCTGATCAGTATGGACCAGAAGTTCTTATGATGAGATCTTAAAGTCCGAAATAAGTTTTGAATAATTTTGTCCTATCAGAATTATTTTTCTATAGTTCTCAGTCCTGCTCAGTTACAGTACAGACATCATTTGACGGACCAATTGGTGGGATAAGTGACGCACTAAGACCAACTGCAACTCTGGAATAAGAAACTTTGAAATCATGTAGGGTAACTTTTGGTCCTTTCCCAGCACATTTTGATAAACTACGCTCTAATAAGACTATTCTAAGTATTTCAACATTATCGGAGCCGCCGATATAAACAATATCGAACTAAAATTGAAACGAAATCGTTATAATGTAAACAAAAACTCGATCCAACGATATCTCTATTCGGCCTTCGGATACTATCAACTCTGAATTTATAAAATGAATGGGTTCATTCAGAATTATATATTTTATATCTTTGATGTTCAGTTATTTTTTTATATTATGAAATGTTATTAATAATTTATTGGGTTGTGAAATAAATCTTAGATGTTCAAGGCACCTGTGTAGCCGATTGTAAAGGCGTAAAGTACTCATTGAGAAGTGAATGGAGCCAATATTTTTACACTTGGTCTTACACGAACTTTTCATCTATTTTCCATATTTATTTTTGACACCATCAATATTTTAATGAAAACAAATTGTATTTAAATGAAATGTGAATAAAGAGACATTTAATTTCGGTACTAGTTTTTAACGATTCATTAAAACTATTTTTAATAATTCTCGTATTCTATCAATCGAGGACTGACGTTTACATAAGCACAAAACAACGGACAAACTGTTTTCAAGTTCCCACAGACAGAATCTATATCTATACTAATATTATAAAGAGGTAAAGTTGTGAGTTTGTGAGGTTGTAGGGGGTAATCTTAAGAACAGAAGTTCCTAAGAACTACTGAGTCGATTTGAAAAATTCTTTCAATATTATTATATAGCTCATTTATCGAGGAAGGTCATGGGTTATATCATTACGCTAAGACTAATAGAAGCTGAGCACCAATGAAAAATATTCAAAATCGGGATTTTTTTTCCTCTTGAGATTTTCCGCTACGTGTTAGCGTTAGGTTTTTTGGAACGAAGTTCCTTATCGCGCGTTGTGAAAGGGGGCTAGACGGAAAAAAATCTTACGAAAAGTTGTCACGACACTTTTTGCTATAGTAAGCTATTGTAAGCTGTGCGGCGTCGCATGTTTCTCTGTCTGTCTCTCTCTCTCTTATAGAAAGCAAGCCAGATATTTTTTATTTCTATTTCGCATTCAACAGTGTGGTGTCGCGACGATTATTTTTGTTGAGTGTATACAGGTTTTTTGTAAATAATAAAAAATAATAATAATAATGAATCCTGACAGTGTTTCTGCACAAGTTCCGGATATTGCTGATGGAGTTAGGTAAGTAGAGATTATATACAGATAATAATAAATGCTTTTGTATTTTTAGCAAGTACGCACTATAACCTCTCTTTATTATTGTGCTAACCAAGTCATACGCATTATAATCTACACATTTTGTGTGTTTAGCAAGTGTACGCGTCATAATTTTAAGAAATTCAAAAACAAATCATATTTTAATATTACAATATCAGAACGTATGTATTTAGCAAGCCGTGCGTGTAATATTAAAAAAGGTAGTTTCTTAAAACTAGAATAACTTCATATCGAATTAAACAATCGTGATAGTCTTTTCTTTTTTTATAAAAATAAAATTTTATTACAATTCCTTCACTAATTAATCGAAAGGAACTTCGTTCCATCCGGGTGTCCCTTGACACCTCTCAAGTTTTTTTTTCGAACTGACTACGCTATTGACCCAACAAGGTCTTAACAGCTTCACCGGACTACTAAGGCGAGTGCTTGCGGCACTCAGCCGATTCTATTTGGGCAACTAGCTCAAGGGTGCACGGCACACCTCGACTTGGGCTGTCGCCTAATACGTGCAATTCGTGATATATCTGAGCTGACCTAAGCTAACTATTCATACATATATGAGTTGTTGGAGCATATATGTGTACCAAGCATACATACTTCAACAACTCTTATATATATTTCATATCGGATAATTTTCCAAACTATTTCAGTTCAATAAGGGAAAGAAACAAAACCCTTCCACTTTCATGTGTAAGCGTGTATGCGTGCACGTGCGTGGGGGTGATATGTGTACTGTTGTTGCAGTGATGTAAGAATTTGTGTCACTGTATCGGGCGAGCAGCGCACTCAAGGGCTCCACGCCGAGGGAACGGACCTACGCTTGAGCCGCTGCCGAGGGGCTAATCTGGTGTGCGGGATCTAAATTCACCCCCAGACAAGCGTTAGATCAAAGTAACTATCCTACGCGGACGAAGTTGCGAGCAGGGGCTAGTTTATCATATTCTTGATCAGTGCTTCTATAAATAATGAAATTTAAAAAGAAAATATTACTCATACGAACGTAACTAGAGATTTACATTTACGTTACACGGCCTGTTATTGGTACACCGCTTTCGCTGAAAAAAAAAAAGAACATCGTTATGAAAACATAGCATAGTGAGTCTTTTTCTAAGTTCGCTTAGTTCGCTACCATCCTCAAATTATAAATCTGTTCCCAAATACCTGTTGATGTGTTCTGGTAACTGCACTTAAGAGCCAGTCCTTTCTAGTCAAAGCGTGTTCCATTTTAGGCCACATTGCTGTTTATTACAAGCTGTGTCCGCGACGTCGTTCACGTGAAACCTGGTATACAAAACAGTAAGTTAATTACTTACTTACATTCATTTGAATGTATTATGGTCTAATTACTTTTCTCTCGTACTTAAGCCGCGTCTTTTTTAAAATTGCAATAACTTTTGATAGACCGAACCGATTTTAATGAAATCAAGACCAAATGTTACTCGAAGACATGTTTTATAATTTTCTTCGAAAGGTTTTATCACGAACGCAGTACTTTTACAGTTATGCATATATAAACAAATAGACAGACAAACATTTCTATAAGTGATTGAAATATATTGTATTATTAACTCTTACATACCGGTGACGTTTTGTCCAAAAATTTGAAAAGCACGGACACTTTAGATTTACTTTCTTATTATGTGTACAGATTAGGCAGGATTATGATGAAAACAGTAAAGATATCACAAAATATCGTTACTCAGTATCAACAATCAAAGAATATATTAAAGTATGTGTTATTAAAAACGGCAGTTAAAACAAAATATGATACGCAACGTCACAAGGCCTTAGAAGGAAATTAAAAAAAAAGTATTCATTTCGCCTTTCAATTTCAGAACTCGCATATACTTGGCTAACTTTTAATATGTGTTAATCGATAACATTAATTCGAAGGACAGATATACCGTTTCAGATTTAAGTGCCGCATGAGATTTACTACTGCATCTAATATTTAGTGACAGTATAGCTTAATATCACTCTACTCTAAATCTGGTAATAGAGTACCTAGTAGCTTGGACTTTTTGAGGGTAATAAAGATCTCGCTACAATCTACTTTATTTTTATGTTTTCTACCACTAATCGCTCTAACTCATTGCAGTATTAGCAAGCCTATATTGATCTATATAATATTACAACTCACTAAAACTGAGACATTAAAGCACTCTTTGGTATTAATACCGAGAATCTCTTCGAGAGATCTCTAAAATGGAAGTTTTTGTTTCTTTTTTGACTATCATAAATCATATTCGAGTTCTCTGGTTCTACCTCCTGAGACTTCCAAAATTTAAATCTAAGAGACAAAACAAATGGTTACAAAGCAAAACAAATGTATGTATTTGTGTTAGGGCTTGTAACATTAGTTCTAAGAATATTCTAGACGCCGTATAATAAATTCAAGGATTATGTTAAGAGGATTTTACTAAGTTTATGATGCGAATAACAGTTATGCCTAGAAGCGATTTCTCTCAGTATATACACGACAATGTGGCAATTATAGTGTTTTATGTAAAATTACGGTGTTCATGTGTTTGTAATTCTTCTCCTCCAATTACTGAAGGGAAATTTCTTAGTGCACGGTAGGGAAAACTTTTTGTTGTGACTTATGCGTCAATCGATTTGTCTTATTATTTTTTGTTTAGTATATAATAAAGCTTATTAATAAGTAATTAATAAAGCTTTTTGTAGAAAAGTCTGCTGAAATATTTTAAAATGAATGAATTACGGCCAAATTACAAAACTAGTAATAAATTAAAATATTAAACTAGCATATAAGTAAATAGTTGGAGAGAGACAAAACAGTCAAGTACATCTTTCCCTTGTATTCTTTTTTTTATTTATTTAAAAGCCATTGAAGAGTTTTAATCATAGGAATAATGAAATATGGAAACATTTTTTTTCCACACCAGCGACGATTTTGCAACAATCTCAGTAAATAATTTAATACATAATAACATATTAAAAAATGCAGTGATTGTAGTTGTGCATTAGACGTTTTGGCAAAAAATATGTTGAGCCAAAATATCATGTATATTATAATTTGTTCTTTTTTTTTCTCGAGCTGACTATTGACCTAGCAAGGTCTAAACAGCTTCACCGGACTACAATTATAATTTTTCAATTAGCAATTTCTACTAATAAAAGTGGAGAGAAGTCGATTATATTTCTTGTCATCTCTTCTCAATGAATGGCATGTTTTCGACTCGTGACATTATTTTAATATTTAGAGATAATTTTTAAAGAGCTATACAAGATAGCATTTGTCATATTTTTTCTTACATTTTTTTTTATTGCTGCACGGCAACATGACTGCACTATGCCTGATGGTAAGCACAGTACAATCCAAAAACAATAGCGACCACCGAGTGACACACTATCCATCGCCGGTCGCCACTATCATGCCGGCCTGTAATAAGCTGGATATGCACAGACTGATCCCGAAACGCGACGCGCAGAAGCGAATCATTATTACGGGCTTTTTCGCCATATACATGGTGGTTGCGACCCAGTCAGGCTGTAAAACCCTACCACCTCGCTTTCGCCATTGCTTCGTTCTTTATTCAGCAGGGTGCACCACGTGCAGGTGAGGTTGGCTTGGGTGTCTCAAGTCTTATGATGTTATTCGATACCCCTTACACCTTAAAAAAAATCTCCACATCTCCAAATCTCTATCTCCAAAAATAAAGTTATTTTAAATTATATTTCTCTATTTTATTTTTGGCAACCATCTTCTAGGAGATCATTACTGTAATTATCGAGTCGGTAATAATATTACAAGTTTCTTGCGATTATTTCCATAAACTAACAATATGGTAGCCGTCTTGTTAGAACTTTCCAGGGAGTTTTTGTGGCAAGTTAAAACTCATGCTCTCTGGTATAATTTCTCATCCACTTCACGTGTGCACAATAACTAAACTATATTACGTAAAACACAACCAATATTACAAAATGTAAAGCCAAATAACACTAGATTAGAGTCGTAGGTGGTAGAGTCACGCTGAAGCCATTATTGGTTTCAGCATGAATGGGTCGGCTCCTCCGGGTTAGTACCACCCCTCTCACAGATAACCGACGTGAAATAACAGTGCTTGCATTGTTGTGTTTCGTTCGGTCAGTGAGAGAGCCGGAGACCCACCTCCCTTCCTCTTTCCTTCTTTCCCTTTCCTTCCCCTCCCCCTTCTCCCATATACAGGCTGGCAACGCACTTGCGACGTCCCTGATGTCACTAGTGTCTATGGACGGTAGTGATCACTTAACATCACGTGACCCACCAGTTCGTTTGCGACCTTTGATATAAAAAAAAGATTATGAATAAAATATAAGGTCCACTACATGGCATTCCAAGACACCAGTCTGAAACTCCACGAATTCTATTTCAGATATTTTATTATTGAATTTCATCCTGTGAATTTGTTTATTTAACGTAAAACATTGTTCGTTAAGCCCGTATAACATAAACATGAACTATTCCATATTGTAAGCATATAATAATGATGTCATAGCTAGATTGTAGGTGGTAGAGCCACACTGAAGCTATTACTGGTTTCAACATGAATGGGTCTACTCACCCGGGGTACTATCATACGACCCACAGGAACACCAACGTAAAGCTCTGGGGGCAAATTTCGCTCCCGCACACCAGATTAGGCCCTCCTTGGCAGCGACTCAAGCCTATGTCCGTTCCCTCGGAGTGGAGCCCTTGAGTGCGCTGCTCGCGCGATACAGTGACACAAAATTTTACATCAGTGCAACAACATTACACACGTGCACGCATACACGATTACACATGAAAGTAGAAGGGTTTGTTTCTTTCTCTTATTGAACTGAAATAGTTTGGAAAATTATCCGATACGAAATAT
Source organism: Antheraea mylitta (assembly GCA_014332785.1). Taxonomy (NCBI): domain Eukaryota; kingdom Metazoa; phylum Arthropoda; class Insecta; order Lepidoptera; family Saturniidae; genus Antheraea; species Antheraea mylitta. Next base: position 1,533,792 of record JACEII010000071.1, on the reverse strand, counting down.
ATATAAGAGTTGTTGAGGTATGTATGCTTGGTACTCGTATATATTCCAACAACTCATATATGTATGAATAGTTAGCTTAGGTCAGCTCAGATATGTCGCGAATTGCACTTATCAGGCAACAGCTCAAGCCGAGGTGTGCCGTGCACTCTTGAGCTAGATGTCATATAAGATCGGCTTAATGCCCTAAGCGCTCGCCTTAGTCGGTGAAGCTGTTAAGACCTTGCTAGGTCAATAGCGTAGTCAGTTTAAGAAAAAAAAAACAACGTGAAGTAACAGTGCTTGCATTATTGCGTTTCATTCGGTCAGTGAGATATACTCGTATATACGAACTTCCAAAATATCGCGTTCCAAAACTTCCCAAATAAAAGCCATAATACAAAATGAAAAATGTGTTACAACTCACTGTACAACCAAAAACTCAAAGTATTGTTTTTCTATAGGCAAGATAAAAAGACGATTCTGTGCGCGACAGCAAAAACCGAACTCAGACCCCCTAGAGATTAGCAATCGATAACTGGTCAACGCCATCATACTTTACAGTATCTGCACTGCTGATGCCGTAATGCGACACACTCAAAAAGAATCGTTACATCATTTATCGTTTGATCATTGCTGTATAGGATAATCGCAACCCAGTCTGGCATACATGCATAAGACGCCGTTTGGATACGCGATACGCCCAAACGTGTAATACAATTAGGTACATAGCTCTACCATACAACGCGAATTTGTTGTATACATTTTTTTAACCCTAAGACTATTTTTTTATTTATTCATCAAATACAGTTAAGTCTCCGTGTACAGAAAGTAGTCCGACACGTCCAATAATCCGGCACCGTATTCTCACGCTTTGCTCTCGCTCCCCACTTTCGGTCCGTGCTCCAATCCAATAATTCGGAAACCCCTGGTTTTCAAAATGCCGGATTAGTGAAACTCTGCTGTACTATCAATCGTTTTTCTTCTATGTACATGACATGGTTTCCGCAGCCAAAGTAGAGTATCAGCTAGTACAAACATAAATAAGCAAAAGTACTAAATTTAAAGAAACATTTACATTTAAATCGCGTGACGTCAGCGAAAATTAATGACTTAATCATTCATTCAAACTGTAATTACAATGTTGCAGAGATTTAAGGTCAGTGGGTTAATGTAAGCTAATGTTTATTTATAACCCTCAGGCTAGTATAGACCTGCCGAGTTTAACACTTAAACGTCGACGGGAGAAAAAACAATAGTTCAGTGGAGTATTAGGAGGGCTACCCTCAAAATATGTCCCTCCTTTAACCAAAAAAAGAAGTAAATCAAAAATTTTGTTTTGTGAGATAATGCGTTTAAAATTTTTACTGTAGTCCGGTGAAGCTGTTAAGACCTTGCTAGGTCAATAGCGTAGTCAGTTCGAGAAAAAAATAAGCGTTTAAAATTTGACCATATTTACATGTTCGACTTTAATATATCTTAAAAATATATGAAACGCTGGTTCGAACCCCGGGAGCTGCGATGGCGGCGCTTGAATTAATTTTTCGGAATTCAAGTACATTTGCCAATTTAAATTATTAACATTGTCGGATGACGGTGAGGTAAAATATCCTTAGGAAACAAAACATGCTGTTACACTACTGTATGTAGTAAAATTATAACTAATGAAATAGGTACCGTGCAGTTGTTTTGCCTAACCAGTTAAAAAAAATTGAGCCTTCACGGGACGCCTGGCAGATATGAAACATCAAAATTGGTTTATGTGCATAAAAGAACAGATTACGGCAGGAATCAGTTTGGCATAAGCTAAAACATTTAAATAAAATATTGACTGTTTATTTATTTTATTACATAAATGTTTTTTTTTTTATTGAAGCACGACAAAGTGACTGCACTATGCCTGATGGTAAGCATAGTACAATCCAAAAACAGTGGCAACCACCGAGAGACAGATTATCCATCGTCAGTCGCCGCTGTCATGCCGGCCATAATAACGAAAGTCACTGGATATGTACAGGCTGATCCCGAAACGCGACGCGCAAAAGCGAGTCACTATGACGAGCTTTTTCGCCCTGTACATGGTAGTTGCAACCCAGTCGGGCTGTAAAACCCTACCACCCCGCTATTGCCATTGCCTCGTTCGTTGAACAGCAGGGTGTGCACCACGTGCAGGTGAGGTTGGCTTGGGTGTCTTAAGTCTTAAGATGTTACTCGACAGCCCTTACACCCCGAGAATGTTCATTTTTATTAAATACAAAAATTCAAATAAGCGCTGGCGCAGTGTGTTTAGCGACATTTATCAAAGGACGCTAGGTCGTCGGCGCGTGCCACTTAACACTCGTAGAATAAGTGGCCTACAAGATAGGGTTGTAAATGTTATTGGGTATTTCGTTAATAGTGCAATGTTCATGTTTTGCGCGCCATGCTAACAATCAGGTTTGCCCTACGCCTATAGATGTTTCACATAACGTCTACTGGGCCCGCTAGTTAAAACAATAATTGATATATAAATTAAAAAAGAAACAGTTATTCCCTTATTTTGAGTTTTCATTTCTGTTGGTAGTCTTTATGACTGCGTCGACATCTTTTGATTAAAGGAGCAACGTAATTTGATAGTTTGCCTTAAAAATAGGCCTTAAGGTTCGAATTAGGTAAGATTGTGGTGAAACTTGCATTAAGAAATCAATAAAAAAAGTCTACACGCAAACGCGAACCACCAATACTGTAGTTTGACCTGAAATTTGCGGCCACGGGTGTGGCCGGCCGGATGTCTGCGGTATAATTCTTTACATCCCAAAAGAGTAAACATTATACATTGAAAGAGAAATAAGAGAGAACATAATAAAATGTTATTAGGAAATATTAGGATGACCATATTACGGAAAATAATCTAATTTTAGTTAATTCCACAGAGTGTTCAGTACAATATTATTATTATTTTGTGCTTTTTGAGTCGATCTTAAGAAAAAATTTGTAAACCATAGAAGACATATAAGAATAATGTGAAGAATGTATCATTCTTGTCGGTGCTTATTAAGGTGTGATAAAGAAAGGAAAGGTAGTAAATCCGTACTATACCTATATAGAATCAGAACTCATTCCCATCTCGCCAATTGCTAATTGGAAATATAACTGACTCTAAAGTACGTTTGCGAGAACAAATTTATTGTAGGTAGTAAAGCCACGCTGAAACTATTATTAGTTTGAGCATGAATGTGTCGTCTCGCCCGGGGTAGTACCACCCTCTTACAGAAAACTGACGTGAAGTATCAATGCTTGCATTGTGTTTCATTCGGTCAGCGAAAGCGCCGGAGACCCACCTCCCTTCCTCTTTCCTCCATTCCCTTCCCTTCCACCCCCTTCCTTCTCTCCCCTTCCCCATCAACACAGGCTGGCAACATACTTACGACTTCGCTGGTGTTGCTGGTGTTTATGGATGGTGGTGATCACTTAAAATTAGGTGACTAACTTGATTATTTGCCTACTATGATATAAAAAGATAGACGCTTGGTGAAAGAATTTATAAATAAGTCTGCTAGCCAGCCAAGTAGTTATTACAAAAGGGTCTAATATCGCCCTAGATTCATGTCATTTTTTTCCAAAAGTGTAACATTTTATGCTATTTGTATTTATTTTCAAGTACTCTATGTATGTATATGATTTAATAAAATAGACAAGTAAATATTTAAATATATTAATAATCCAAGTAAGACCAAGAGTTGTCAAGAATACTAGTTTAAGAAATCATTCTTTGAATAAATTCATAAGAGATTAATCCGTGAAATAATTTATAAATCACGGCAATTTGACATTGTATTATTAAAAATACAAGCCGATAAAAAATAAAGTACTAAAACGTTTTAAATATTTTGTTGCGGTACCCTAAACTTGGTAAGAATGGCGACAAGACAAAAAATGGTATAATATTATTAAAGCTTAGTTGAGTCGGGTCGTCCCCTCGAATTTTAGCTAAAGAACATTTAGTAGGAAATAATAGGAGCTAACGTAATTTAGAAATGTTTTCTCTTTTCAGAAAATTTTTATTTTAATAACTAATTGTAACCCGCGAAATTCATTCGCGGGGAATCTCCAAAACGGTTGAGCCGATTTTGACGGGGATTTCACTGGCAAATATATTACGTTATAAGGAGTACCTCAAACTGTTATTTTAACTCAGCTATTACCCGCGACTAACTTATAAAAACAATTAGTTCGGCGTAAAAGTTCACGTACGCATTACTTGACAGTGATTCTATTCTTTATTATATTCGCAGGTAATCCAATTTCTTTCTCTAAAATACATATTTATTAAATTACTTATATGCCATAAGTCACCAAATTCATAGTGATTTAGTAAGAAGCTGTTCTTTTGATATGACAAACAGACATTTAAATTTTACTTAATTGTATATATTTACTATCTTTTAAAAATTAGTAGATATTACAAAGTTTAAGAGATTATTACACAATTTGGGCTGTAAGGAGTGTCGCGTAACATCTTAAGACTTGAGACACCCAAGCCAACCTCACCTACACTTGGTGCACCTTGCTGAATAACGAACGAGGCAATGGCGAGAGCGGGGTGGTAGGGTTTTACAGCCCGACTGGGTCGCAACCACCATGCATATGGTGAAAAAACCCGTCATAGTGACTCGCTTCTGCGCGTCGCGTTTCGGGATCAGCTTGTGCATATCCAGTACCGGGTGACTTTCGTCATTATGGCCGGCATGACAGCGGCGACCGGCGATGGATAATCTGTCTCTCGGTGATTGCCGATGTTTTTGGATTGCACTATGCTTAACATCAGGCATAGTGCAGTCACTATGTCGTGCTTCAATTAAAATATATATATATATATATATATATTTAAAGCTGTATATTTACGAGTATAGATTATCTCCAATCACTGTTTTTGTCCAATATGGTTTTATAGATAAGTACAAATACATAACCAATATAAATTAAATAAATCTTTAATTCTGAAAATGAAATGAAAAAGAAAAAGTGATTAACATTTAAAACCATAAAACTAAAATTATTTATTAGGTAAATAAATTACACCGACTATTCTGACATCGATTCTTGAGATAACTTAACCATCTTTAGATATTTTATATCATGTGCGTTTGAAATAGACAATTCGTAACAACCGCTTCGCCCCCTCGTCTCGCCGCTCGCCTACCTATGGCGCGGTATAGCGACTGCGGTCAGAGTACAACCAATAAAAGTGTTTACAAACAATTAGTAAAGACATTACGTAGCACTTATTTTGTTAATAATAAACATACGTTTAAGTACACATATATGCATTCTACATAATAATACGCCACGAAACAGTTGATGTAATTCGTGTACAAACAAATGAACCAATAAACGCGCACGTGTGACTGAGCACAGCCAATAGAATACGCGCTGCGAATAACCGATCACAATTAAGCATATTTAATTCAATTTGATTCCTCCAGAGCGCATAATTATAAACATTCCGACAATAACAATTAGATGCTAAAGTAATAGAATGAATACGATAATTGTATTTATCTTATTAATTACAACAAAACCATTTCAGATAAATTACATTTTTATTAGCTCGTATACTTTTATGAGACACTTAGAGTATATATTTAAATGCTTTCGTCTGGAAAATATACCTACGAATTGAATACACTTCGTACACAGGTTTTAAGAGAACTCTCATTCTTTTATAACGGAAAAAAATTTTTTGCTTCTCACGTAAAACTGCATAATTTATATTGATGAGATTTTACAGTAGTGTACTTTTAACTCTATCCTCTCAATACATTCTTGATAAGCAAATGTATGTCCGCAAAAACTTTGATTAGCTGAATTTAATAAAAGACCGACATAATTCAACTAAAATCAATAACAAATTGGAAATTCTAAGTTTCAGACTCAATAACAGTATTTTAAGTAATATATAGTATTCGGTTTTACAACAAAGTCCTAAAGCACATTACCGATTTACCGGATAATGAATTCAAGCAACCATGTCAAGCGGGCTTAGTGTGTAAAGACAACTACAGGGTTTTTTTTCGTTATAAAGGAGTGTTGCTTATATAGAGGGGATAGAATAAATTAGTGGTTTTGTGGTTAACCAACCAAATTGAACCAATTTCTACGTTACAAAAAGGTTTTCATTAACGAACGATGTTATAAAAACTTAACACTGTATTTTAATAAACTTGCAGTTGGCTCTGTCTAAACATACCACAAACACCCACACTTTTCCTAGTTAACAGGTAATACAATCTCACCTATTATCAAACTCCAGTAATTACAAGTTTCCTTCTAGTTTACAATGTTTGCAACTGCTAAATGTTATAATTAAGCACGCTAAGCAGAATAAAACACGATGTCTCCCTCACAAAGTTGTAAACTATAAAAACTTAATTCTCTTAGTTTACCTTTGTGTATGGCCACAAAGCATGGAGATCAGATTGTTCAATACACAAGGGCTAAACATAATAGATCTAGTGGACTACTCGAACAACACGATTGGAAGATTCAAAGGGAAGTAAATACATTAAGTTTATAATCATGTCCACACATGCGTCATCTCTCTTTCACAAGTCACATATTCTGCACGTGAATGTAGTCTAAAGCCTGTATTTAGAAAGTATACGATCTGTTTTATCGGGTTTCTGGTTTTAGTTGGGCTTACTAGCGACAGAACAAACTTTTAATTCGGGCAACAATACGATAGGGCTGTCATTACTTGTGGCTTGGTGTGGTTGTTTGTGTAGCGGTGGCCATAGCAACAGATGGTAAACAATACCCGATAGTCGCACCAGGGTAAGGAAGTAATCATTTACTACCGTCCAATAATTCGTATTATGAAATTGTTATAAAAAAAGTCGAGGCAATCATAAGGACTACGGATAGAAGTGAAAACTCAAAACAATAAATGTGTTCTCTTTTGAATTTTCGTATTAATTATAGTGTGGTTGACAATACATAAATTGCAGTTTGTTTATTGAAATTATTAACATTAGTGTCGTTATCAGATCTATTGACACTCGGAGCAATAATAATACTATACTTTTTTAAAAAGTATATTAATCGAGCAAACGTATGATGAACTGCAAAATATCAATTTTACATGTACACAGGCACCTATACTGCGCGTCGCTAGTATAACACAAGCCGCGCAAAAGCAATTCGTTCGGTCACGCTTACTGCCACGTCATGACGCGAAATTATATGTTTATCTTCCGCCAAAATACCGCTCAGAATATTTTAGAAAGCAATGGCGATTAATGTGTTAGCTACCCACTTCCGGTACCGCTCGTCATTCAAGACTCGAGATACTAGCGCCACATATTAAAGATACGCATTGATACTAGCGCCAAGCGCCAACATATAAGAGAGACACATTAACACTAACGCCATTTTATTAAAGATACATAAATGAAAACAACAAAATAAAATATATAGATTTCAACGAGTCATTTCAATAGAAATTGAAATTGTTCATTTATTACTTGCACAACATTAGTTTTATGATAATAATAGTAATTGCTTTGACTTCAATAGTTTGACCTATAAAGGGCTAGATATCTCTACTCTACACACATACACATATTTCAGATACATAAATAACAATGATTTTATATAGAATTGATGTAAGTAAATAATATTAATTTGTTCATTAATTATTATCTTGGTGTCACTTAAAACATATAACAGAATTATAAGAAAAAAAGTAATTGCTTTGAGTTATATAGTTCGTCTTATAAATTATATAGTTCGGCCTATAAAAGGCAAGATATCAGTCAGTGTTATCTACGCATTCCTTTGTATAAAGTAATGTAAGCCGTAACTCTGGGCAAATAAAGAGTGGAAGTAATTACTTAGTATTTATTGGCATTCTGACTGCATCGACTTATGTCGTATACAACCTGATAACAAATGTTAAGTGATTAGCGTTGTCTCAAATCCTTTTTTTTATATATCATAGAAGGTAAACGAATAGACGGGTTACCTGATGTTAGGTGATCACCGCCGTCACTAAACACTAACAACACCAGACGAGTCGCGAGTGTGTTACCAGCCTGTACTTTGGAGGAGGAGGGAGAGGGGAAGGGGAGGGAAAAATGGGAGTAGGGCCTCCGAACATCAATGCAAGCACTGTTATTTCACGTCGGTGTTTCTGTGTGTCGAATAGTAGTCCGGGTGAACCGACCCACTAATGGTGAAAGCAACAATAGCATCAGCGTGGCTCCACCACCTACAATTCTTAAGCTTTCAGATAAGAAAAACATCGTAATAAAATCAATAACATTTGCTACAGAGCCACCTATAAAATTCTTTATTCTAGCTACTTCAAGTTAAAAATTTGTTGCTATGCATTTGTAGGAATGCTCTAAGCTTAGTTTGTTACCATCTTGTGTCACACAGTCATTCTCATCAGGGAAGATTACGTTTAAAAGGTCAATCAATACAAACAATTAAATTAGATTGTCTGAAAAAACATACGATGTGATTTTTCAGTGTCTGGTTAGAAAGGATTGCGTGCTAGCTTTTTTTTTTTATAGAAGCACGATGAAGTGACTACTCTAAGCCTGATGTTAAGCATAGCACAATCCAAAAACATCGGCAACCACCGAGAGACAGATTATCCATCACCGGTCGCCGCTGTCATGCCGGCCATAATGACGAAAGTCGCCCGGTACTGGATATGCACAGGCTGATCCCGAAACGCGACGCGCAGAAGCGAGTCACTATGACGGGCTTTTTCGCCATATGCATGGTGGCAATTACAATAATACTAGCCTCTACCCGCGACTTCGTTCGCGTGGAATAGATACTTTGGGTTAACGTTAACATGCAGCGGAAGCTCTCAAGGGGAAAAACAGCCCCGATTTTTAAACAATTATCATTGGTGCTCAGCTCCTATTGATCTTAGCGTGATGATATATAGCCTATAACCATCCTCGGTAAATAAGCTATATAACATTGAAATAATTTTTCAAATAGGACCAGCAGTTCCTGAGATTACCCCCCACAACGTCACAACATCACAACGTCACAAACTCACAAACTTTACCTCTTTATAATATTAGTATAGATTTAAGTTTATATTTTCCAAATCGTGTTCAGTTAGCGGATATGTTCTTGTATATATTCGCACGCTTAGTTTGTATAAAGAACATGTCAGATGAACTGAATTACAGAGTGAAAGCCCTGACACACAATGTTTACTCAACTCGTTTGAACTGCCTGCCTCTCCTATGTGGTTTATTGCGGAGACTGACGTCACTGTTGCCTAGCACAGAATTAATTCTGTACCCTTTACGTAACAAGGGTGTAGTGTTTGGAAATCATTTGGGTTTCATTAACAGATTAATCTACGTATATTAGTAAATCTGCTGTTGGTTCGCCTTTATTTTTGCAACTATGCGTTATATAGATTTAAATTATTATATTACATTGTGTATATAAGAAGTATATGTGATCATTCAATTAAAAGATTATAATAATTTTCAACAATAATTTTAGAAATGTAAATATTTTTTATTATATATTCTTAACGGACTTTAATTAAGCTGCAACTGAAGCTGTCAAAATTTATGTAATCATGGTAAGATATTTTTTAGTTATTTTCTAAAATTAAAAGGTTTTATTATTCACTAGCCTCTGCCCGCGACTTCGTTCGCGTGGAATAGATACACTAACAATAACATTAACACGCAGCAGTTCTGAAAAGAAAAATACATCTCGATTTTGAAATATTCTCATCTGTGCTCGGCTCTTAGCGTGATGATATATAGCCTATAACCATTCTCGATGCATGAGCTTTGTAACAACTATTAAAATCGGACCAGTAGTTCCTAAGATTACCCCCTACAACGTCACAACGTCACAAACTCAATTTAATAATAGATGGCGGTGTAATTGTTTCAGATATCCTATTAATACTATTGACATGGAAGTTTGTGAGGACGGATGAATTTTTGTTATTCTTTCACCTAAAAACGTAACTGATTTTTATGGCATTTTAAAATAATATAAGTAATGCATAACACCCAGGCATTAAATTATTATATAAAATTTGCAAAATACAAATAGACGTTTAGTTAGGTAGTCCGGTGAAGCTAATAAGACTTTGCTGGGTCAATAACGTAGTCAGTTCGAGGAAAGAAAAACGTTAAGATAGTTTGAAAACTAATTTGCCATCAGAGCGGTACCTAGTTATGGGATGAATAAATCGTCAGAGCTACACGAAATGTAATGAATTGTATCATCATTTACGGGGATAAAAACGAAGATGAAGTCACCGGCGACCGTTAGTATTACACATCGTTTGGTTTGATTTTTCATATAATTCAATATAATTCATATAGTTTAGCGGCACTCTGTGGCATTGTAACAACAAGGCGCGTAGGAAGTCATAAGCAAGAACTAGAAGAAAATAAAATAATTAAAAGTGAACTTCTAATCTTAATGGAAACAACTATACGAACAAATTCAAATAGAATACATTATCCCGAACAACATTTAGATAATAAGAATGTTCGTAGAAAAAATAAACCAAGATTGAAATTTGCTTAGAAGATGTTATGTACCACTTGTTGATTTCGAGTTATTAACTTCTCTGGAAGTGGCGTTAACTGCTCGAAGATTGATAAATATTACTTTTATCTTTTCTCTCTGTTCCCTCATCTGTGTTACGTTTTGTTTTATCTTAATATATACTGTGATCTGTTGGATAGATTTGTAATAACTAAACGAAAATATAATTTCATATACATAAATTGTTAATTGTAGATTTTTTGCAAAATCTTGTAATGTATTATTTGGCTCTGTATTTTGTAATATTGATGCTATTTTACGTGATACAGTTCGATAATTTTATCTAAGTGAAATGGATATAGTTTCTTGAATCTTTAATATTTTTTTATTAAATGAAGTTAGTGATATTTTTTTTGGAAAGATTAAGTGTCTAAGAAGCTAAAAAAATGTAACGAAATCTATCCAGTAACTTTGAAATGATTCACGCAATTAGCAGACATCTATAATTTTATGACTATAAATTATAGTAATTCATTCCGCACTTGTTAATTGTAGAATTTACAGCGCGACAGTTACAGCTAAGAACTATTACTTTCCGATAGAAATAATTGTGAGAATGCTCAATTTTTCGATAAAAATATATGGAGGAGTTGTTGAGGCGGATATGCTTGGTACACATATACGTCTCAACAACTCAAACAAATATGAATAGTAAGCTAGGTTTGCTAAGTTAGGTCGCGAATTTTGCATGCAACGGGCAACAGCCAAGCCGAGGTGTGCCGTGCACCCTTGAGCTGGTTCCAATATAAAATCGGCTGAGTGCCTTAAGCGCTCGCCTTAGTAGTCCGGTGAAGCTGTAAAGGCCAATAGCGTAGTCGCCCAAACATCGCAGATCGGCTGAGTGCCTTCAGCGCTCGCCTCAGTAGTTCGGTAAAACTGTAAAGACTTTTCCAGGTCAACAGCGTTTTCTTTTCGAAAAAAAAGCTTTAACGTAAGCCCGAAACATTTATTTCAGAAAGTCGCGTGTGGCGGCTAGTCGTTGATAAAATGCCAGATTAGTAAAGGCTAGTTTACAAATGAACACCGGGCGAATGTACAATCTTTTAGATATATTTTATATGTTCTTGTATAAGCAGAAAGAAAGTAACATTTATCTGATGAATACAACACATATTTACAAGTTTGCATACAAAATAATTCAAGAGAGAACTCAGTGTTGCATGAATTCAAAAAGGTCTTTCATAAGGTTACAACGCTGATTTTCTAACAAGACCTGCCGTATACACAATCATATAGGCAAAGCATCTAACAAAGAGACGAAATGACATTGCAATTTTAAACGAATATATCGTTAATAATATGCATGTTATAATAAGTAACTCAATACTGCTTATAATCAATACATAGACTGCGATCTTACATATTACATTGAAAAGACTACGCAATTCGCATTACATCAAGATTACACTGATATAAACTATCTGTTTCATCTCCGAATTGACAATCCAATATTAACTGTGATATTTATACATTACTTATTTCAATCAAAACTATTTCTGGTTTTTGTTTGAAAGCAATTAATTCTTATCAACGTTTGCGTTTCGAGAATTGTTTCTGGACTTTTTAAATTCTTAATTATTTATTACGGCCTATTAAAAGGCAATCACTTGACTCTCGCTATATGTGACGTCACAATGAATTCAACATGTTCTCGCTTCCGGAGTAAGCACATAAAAAGATCGTGCACTGGATGTTGGAGGCATGTAGTCCGGTGAAGCTGTAAAGACCTTACTAGGTCAATAGCGTAGTCAGTTCGAGAAAAAAAAAATATTGGACATTTCTTGCTCTATACACAGACATCTCGGTTTTCGAAATGACTACGCTATTGACCCATCAAGGTCTTAACAGCTTCACCGTCAGACATCTCGGTCATGTCATCAATTGTTTGATTTATATTTTTCAATACGTATTAGTTCAAATGTCTTTTTTATTACGTTGGAATTTTATATAGAAGCTAATAAGTCATTGAAAATTTTCTTTGCAACAGATTAATGTAGATTTCCGTAACTTTTATTATAAATTTTTGTCACTAATATAATTCCATAAAATATAGTTTTAGAGTGATAATTCGTTTTAGTATTTTCTTTCTCTTTCTGTTATATGTTGTTCGTATTCACATTATTTATGTTAAATATGTAAGATCGTTGAGTATTTAGCTATGCTGAAATCAAATTTATTTTTGGAGCATGCCGCAGTTATAAATATTACTATAAATGTATATATGAATATAACTACATTTAAATTTGATTACTAAATAGTTGAGTCTGATACATTTATTAACGTATTGTTATATTGATAAGGTATGATAAATAAATAAATTACATTCTTTTTCAACAATATGAAATATATTTTCGCTTAATAAATAATTAAGGTTTTTAGTTGACTTTTTAAAAGTGGCAAGACAACCTAAAAAACATAATAAATTCAGTTTTATATTTCAGATATCTCGTGGAGCAGCCCTGCGAGGGTCACAAATAAACACGTAAGTAATACTTTAGCTTTTCAGAAAAGGTCTTTTATTGCACGAACCCCTACATAATGGGAGCATTCTGCGCAGTCCGCTTATATGTGTTTGTCATGGAAACTAATTTGGACGTATACATGATATATTCACCCTAATACAGTATTATTTTACTAAATTATTTTAATTCATATAATTTATTGGTGAACGAGATAAATAATGAAAAATACTTTTTAGATTTTTGTAAAAAAAATATTGCAGGTGTTTTATTTAGAAATGTCTGTCTGTCTGTCTGCTTGTTTGATCATCACTGCTAACGTACTGCGTTAATGATAAAACAAGAAAATCGTAATCATATCTTCGAGTAAAATAAGTTTCTGTTTCGTTAGAATCGGTTCGGTCTATCAAAAATTAATGTAATTATAATGACAACGCGCTTATGTACGAGCGAAAACTTGATAGTCATTTTAAATATTACATTCAGTTGACTTTATTAGTCAGTAGGTTCCACGTGGAAGGAACCGCGGGCACAGTTAATGGAAAATAACGGAGAAGATGTGACCAAATGCTTACATTACAATACAGACATGTTTTGAAATAAAATGACAACTAAATGTTAATCTGTCAATCTCTCTGTCTCATTCATTTATACTGGAGATTTTTTATGCTAAAATGTTAAATTTCCCATTCAATTTTTTTCATACAAGCCCTGGCAACGTACAACAAAGAAAGAAATAGTAGAATAGGTACAGCCATTTTTAAGTTATGCTCTTACATACACTAAATACATTGTTATGTATATAGGATTTTAATCATACAGCGAAATTTATAAAACAACATAGTTAAGCATACTAGAGTTCGTCCGGTAGTTGAAATTTGACCGAAATTAATTTTTGATTTGTAACATATTTCCTTTGTGAGGGAGATTTTGCAAAATAGACGAAAATGTGTTACAGGAAACCGGGAAACGCGTGCTATTTGATTTAACCAATGAGGACGCACGGCGGTGGAGAGAATCAACTGTACACTCATTTACTGTGTATAAAGTCCAAGGTTTTTCTTTTAAATTTTATTTTTGACAACCAATCTTCCAGATTATTACTGCCATTGTCGTGTAGTGAATAATATTATAAGCGTCGTGTGATTATTTCAATATTCTAACAAGATGGTGGCTCCCTTGTTAGAACCTTCCAGGGAGTTTTTGTGGCATCTCAAAATTTCATGCTTCGTGGTATTATTTTACATTCACTTCACTTATGCATAATAAACTAGCTATATTACGTAAAATACCACCAAATTCACAAAATATAGAGTCAAATAACACAAGATTATGAATAAAATATAAAATCCACTACATGAAAGACCAATATCCCGCCAAAAATCCCACAAATCTAGTTTACAAAGTACTTTACGATACAGATGTGTAATTTTTTTTCAAGTCTGAAGTTATATTTATATGTGTAATCAGTATTCATAATTAACTTTACTATTAAACGCCCGACAAAATGGTTACGTATAAATTATATCTAAGAGTATAATATATATATTTTAAAGGAAAAACCTAGAAACAAAAATATGACGTCTCCGCCTCGCTGGGGACTCATTCCTTTTCTTATACCATTTGAACATCTGCCGAGAGCTTTTTTCTTTGCCGAGGCGTTCACAGAGCCGGACTTGACTTTTAGGAGTCGCGGTTAAATCTCCCAAAACTGTGTTCATTTCTGAAAGATTGATGTTTTATCCAAGTTAAAATAGTAAAATTAGCAGTTTGTATTCAATGTGTGGCCACAAAAAAAAAAAAAAAAAAAACTAAATTCTGTAAGATACCGGTATTATTTTAATACTAGAAACGATCATATATTGTCCGTCCTATGCTTCCGGTTTAGGCATTCAGGCTTAATAAAACCGATAATTGTTTTACTACAACATAATCTCAAAGTATATTATAAATTCGTCGAATATTGTAAAATCAAGCATCATTTCATGACGATTTTGTATGTAAAAGACTGTTATAGCGTGTATAATTAAGTGAACGATTATGGTGTCTGGAAATAATAGTTCTCTTTGTGTAACTGCTAAAAATAATGCTGTATAATAAAATAATAAACTAGAACTAAACATTTTTGATTTTGACTTATTGGATTTTTAGGGCCTCTAAATAATGTCAATTCCCGTAAACTGACTATTTTGAAAGCGATGAAGGACTAGATTTGAAAGGTGTCTGAACATATTTATTTCTTGTTGGATCCATAACCTTTGATATATATATATATATATATTTATTGTAGCACGGCAAAGTGCCTGCACTATGCCTGATGGTAAGCACAGTACAATCCAAAAATAATAGCGACCACCGACTGACACACTGTCCATCGCCGGTCGCTACTATCATGCCGGCCTGTAATAAGCTGGATATGCACAGGCTGATCCCGAAACGCGACCCGTAGAAGCGAATCACTATTACGGGCTTTTTCGCTATATACATGGTGGTTGCGACCCAGTCGGGCTGTAAAACCCTACCACCCCGCTTGCGCCATTGCCTCGTTCGTTATTCAGCAGGGTGCACCACGTGCAGGTGAGGTTGGCTTGGGTGTCTCAAGTCTTATGATATTATTCGACACCCCTTACACCTCAAAAGTTAAACAATAATTATGAGACAAATGGCTCATGTTATTCAGTATCTAAGCGCGGTATCTACGGACTATAGTGATATGCTACCATCGTGGTTTAAACCCATTGCAGTGACTTTCTTTTATTTACAACTGTTTAGAGACTTCAAACCCGATAGCCAACACTAGTCTAGGATTGTACACCTCTGTATGTTCACCGGTTATATTCGAATTGCATTATTCTTACTTCCAGGTACACTGCAGTCATATTATAGTGTTACAGTAACAAAAAAGTGTCGATAGTTCGGACATTAATATGCCCCCAAAACTATCACCTCTTGAATCCGTCCCACCGGACTCGAGGGAACATGAACTAAGCAAAACGAAAAATAATATATCTCCCCCGACATCCGTGGAATACTATTTTTCATAGGTCGGTCGTGTCTTTTATGTATTTATATACTTTATTATTTCTAAATTATGCACCGTTGTTCGCGTTGCGATATGGCTTTCTCTTTAACGTTCCGTTTTTCATATTCATTCTGGACTTATACCGCGACTTTGCTTATTTTTAACACGCTTTTTTTTCGAATTGAAAACGCTGTTGACCTGGATAGGTCTTTACAGCTTCACCGAACTATTGAGGCGAGCGCTAAAGGCACTCAGCCGATTTGGGATGTTTGGGCAACTAACTCAAGGGTGCACGGCACACGTCGGCTTGGGCTGTTCCGTGCAAAAATTGCGACCTATCTGAGCTAACCTAAGATAAGCTATCTAGATATACGTAAATGAGTTATTGAAACATGCATAGGTACCAAGCATACGTGCCTCAACAACTCCTATATGTATTTTATGTCGGAAAAAATCCTCTAAACTATATAGGATATGATAGGATAGGGAAAAATAAGGGTAGAACTCTTTGTCGTTTATTTCTCTGAAAAAGAAAAACAGCGTGTAACCGTGTAGGCGTGCACGTGACTATAGTTGACGTGTGTGATGTTGTAGCAGTCATGTAAGGTTTTGTGTCACTGTATCGCGCGAGCAGCGTACTCAAGGGCTCCGCGCCGTGGGAACGGACCTAGGCTTGAGCCGCTGCCGAAAGGGGCCTAATCTGGTAATCTGGTTTTAACACGCTTTTGTTACACATGTGTATTGTGCGAAAAATACAGACGTGTACATAAGAACTTGCATATGGTGTTTGTTGATCTGGAAAAGGCATATGATCGAGTACCTCGAGATGTTTTGTGGTGGGCCTTGAAAAAGATAAGAGTGCCTGGGAAGTACCTACAACTTATTCGTGGTATGTACGGTCAAGCGAAAACACAAGTTAGGTCCGAAGCTGGAGTTACCGATGATTTCAATGTGGCAGTAGGTTTACACCAGGGTTCAGCTTTAAGCCCTTATTTATTTCTTCTTGTTATGGATGCATTAACATCAGACATACAGGAGGATACACCTTGGTGTAAGCTGTTTGCTGACGACATTGTTCTTATCAGAGAGGACGCTAACGATGTCCAGATCAGGCTGGAAAAATGGCGAGAAAACCTGGAGAATGTCGGTTTAAAAATTAGTAGAACAAAAACTGAATACTTGTTTTGCGACTTTGGTGGTACATCTAGTTTTTCTCCTATAGCCTTAAATGGTGTATCCTTACAAGCTTGCTCCAATTTTCGGTATCTCGGTTCAATGATACAAAACGACGGTGGCATTGATAAGGATGTGAGGAACGGGATAAATGCAGGATGGATGAAATGGCGAAATGTGTCTGGGGTAGCTTGTGACCCACGAATGCCTTTGAAACTCAAGGGAAAGTTTATAAAACCATGATAAGACCGATCATGCTGTATGCATCTGAGTTCTGGGCTACGAAAGAAACGGATGAGAGGAAATTACATGTGGCAGAGATGCGAATGTTAAGGTGGATGTGTGGTGTGACTAGAATGGATAAGATTAAGAATGAGTATATCAGAGGAAGTTTGAAAATAGCACCGGTGACAGAGAAGTTGAGAAGTAATAGGTTAGCATGGTGTGGGCATGTCATGAGAAGAGATGAAAACCATGTGACTAGAAAAGTGTTGAGTATGATAGTGGATGGATATACGAGTAGAGGAAGACCGAAAAAGGTGTGGATGGATTGTGTGAAAAATGATATGTGCGTAAAAGGTGTGAATACGGAGATGACATTTGATAGGAGAGAGTGGAAAAAGAAAACATGTTGTGCCGACCCTTCTTAGGTGGGATAAGGGTAATGATGATGATGATGATGTGTATGACACCTTCTTATACCTTATAGTTCAAACCTTTGTACATGATCTGAAGAGCCGATATACATATCGCAATATATTTAATTTACTTAAGCTTAGGAGTTGTTGGGGGATCTCAGTCTGTCATGTAGGAGATTTTATAATTTATTCATAATGTGTTATTTGGCTCTAGACTTTGTAATATTCGTAGTGTTTTACGTAATATACTTCGGTTGTGTGCACAAGTTAAATGCAATAATAATATCACGGAGCATGTATTCTGAAAGGCCACGAAAACTCCCTGTAAAGATCTAATAAGGGAACCACCATCTTGTTTGAACTTGGAAATGATAACAAGAGAATTGTAATACTATTACCTAAAACGATAATGGCAGAAATAATCTAAAAGATTCATTACCAAGAATAAAATTAATAATAACTAGCTGGTCCAGCGGATGTTAAAAAAAACCTTGACAGCTCATATACGTAAACCTTTCTCATGAACAACTTTATCTTCTGGTGAAAATCGCATGAAAATTCATTCAATAATATTTAAGTTTATCGCGGAAATAGACAAACAGATATAGCAGAGGACTTCGTGTTGTAATATATAGTGATACTTCATTTTATAGGTAATATATATAAACAATACCGGTGTTATTACAAG
Source organism: Antheraea mylitta (assembly GCA_014332785.1). NCBI lineage: Eukaryota > Metazoa > Arthropoda > Insecta > Lepidoptera > Saturniidae > Antheraea > Antheraea mylitta. The sequence continues at coordinate 1,515,243 of JACEII010000071.1, read as the reverse complement.
AAAGTCAAATAAACATTAAATACTTGCTTTAAAAAAGCAACGCCATCTTGCTCTTTTGCGTCGCTTTGGTTAGGTTAGGTTAGACTTGCGAAAAAAGGATGACGCGAACTTGCATTGTGCGAGCACGGTACATTTAGTACGAAACCTTTTTTTAGAGTTTTTTTAGAGGTAAAAAATTCATACAGTCGAGCATAGCAACCTCCTTCCTCCTACCTTTTTTGAAGTTCGTAATTATTGCCGGCTGTCAAAATGTCTTTTTTTTTTAACTTTTTTTTGGCAATCAATCTTTCCGATTATTACTGTCATTGTCACGTAGTCAATAATATCACAAACTTCGTGCGATCATTCCAATATTAAGCATCGTGTGAAACCATATTCTAACAAGATGGTGGATCCCTTGCTAGAACCTTCCAGGGAGTTTTTGTGGCATCTCAGAATTTCATGCTCCGTGTTATTATTTTCCATTCACTTCACTTATGAATAATAAACTAACTATATTACGTAAAACACCACCAACTTTACACAATATATAGTCAAATAACACAAGATTATGAATAAAATATAAAATCTACTACATGACAGACTAAAATCCCGCCAAAAACTCCATTGTCTTTTTTATTTACATGTGTGTATATGTCGTGTAAAATTCAAGCATTAATGTGAGTAGTGCTTATTTTAATTAATTTAATGTACATCTAACGCATTTTATATAAAATAAATAAATAACTTTCTGCACTTCTCCGCCATATAAACTTAACCTATGCCAAATTTCAAGTTCACCCGTTAAGGGGAAATAGGTTAAAAGGGGGTACATTTATTTTGCTTCACGTATTAATATATAGATTACAATAACTTTTCATACAGTCGGCCGATTTAAATGAAACAATTTATTATGAACGCAGTACTTTAGCAGTGATACGTGACAAAACAAACCAACAGACAGACAGACATTTCTAAAAATTATTGAAATGTATTTCATTACGTATATCTAGACACCTTCAACATTTTTTTTACAAATGTCTAAAATGTACAGTCTCTTTAGATTTACATTCTTATTATATTGTATCGATATAGAAGATATAGAAGTCTTTAGTATTCCAGCACAACTATAAAATATTATGTAGGTTATTTGAAATATGTAACAAATCTTACAGCGCTGTTAGCTATTTAGATATCCCGGCGAAAGGCGCCGTTGAAAGCAGCTGAAAGTTCGTCCTACGAACCGAAAACCCACGAAATAGCGCGTCGAGGAATTAAGCGAAGTTAATTTTCAGCTTGAAAGCTAACTAATTATCTGAAATATTCGTTAAAGTTTGAATGGATTAAATTTGAATAGCATTAAGAATAAAATTTAGTACAGTAAGTTAAAGTTTACTACATATATATTGGTTCATATCATAGGTTATAGGTTAAAGATATCTTGAATGTCATTATTGAAGTGTTTTAACTTTTGTCAGGTGTAGGATACGACAATTATGTCTGTACGAATGGCAAATACCATGCATAAGCTATAATAGAGTCACATTTAAATATAACACATTCCAACATCGACACATATATATCTAGTTCCTAAAATACGCGCAGACGAGCATGATAACGTGTTTTTGGTTTTCACTAAGCTTGTCAATTTATATAAATTAGGCACTTTGTTAATTAAATACAAAACAATCTATGTAAGTCACAAATTAGAGACATTACACTAAAAATGAAGCAATACATAGCGTGAAAATTCAGTAACAGGTTTGTTGAGAGCACAAAGGGCCTTATCAATACCTTAAATAGAAAAAACTTTATACTTATAGGTTGTCACAATATTCACCCTTTGCACTCGAGGGCTCCGGAGCAGAGCCATTAAAACTGTTGGTGATAAATGAGAGTCTTCGACATTTTAAATAGCTATGCGCCGAAGCCTTCGAGTGCAACGATTTAATCAGCGGAACTATCTTTCAGCAAGATTCTTCTTTCTTCTGAAATCACATCTTTCAGGTTTTACGTGCATAAATATAAAGGCAACAAAAAAGTATTAATGTACATAGTGAAATCAATAACACTACTATAATGAAACTGGTCACAGTATACTCTATGATATAGTGTACGGTTCTATAACAAAGTTCCAAAGAATATTACTGATTTACCGGATTGTGAATTTAAGCGCCACTCAAGCGGGTTTTGGTCTCAAAAGGCTATTATAGAGTGGATCAGTATGTAAACGATAGTGACGTCTGGAATTGACTCATCTCTGTGCATTCATTAAAAACGTTTCTGTCATGTATAAATATTATATATATTAAAAAGATAAACCAGATCGAGTTTCTTGCCGGTTCTTCTCGATGACTAGGTTGTTTCCGAACTGTTGGTAGTTTTTGACGTTCATAAGTGCCTTATTAGGACCTAAACTGAATAAAGAATTTTTTGATTTTGATTTTGATAGTGTATTGATTTACAGAGGTATAATTTACACTGATTTAAAACATTGACTTTCAGTAAAATGTATTATCTATGACACTGACGATATAATATTCACTCTTCTATTTAACTCACATAAAACAATAACCCAAGACAATCGCAGAGAGCGCCCCACGCACCGTTAGGGAAGTCCTCTCCAACCCGCGTCCCAGTAGTGACGCCGTTCACAAATCGATATCATTACATAACAAATCGATCATTACATTACGTACGTCTTCAATTTGTCTTACTAGTACTGTTACGAAACGAAACACAAGCAAGCGATCTGAAGTTGTACCCGAGCAAATTTCATACTCAAGAATTACAGTCGTCGCGCGCACACACTAGATTGTTGAACGCATTAAAATTCGAACAAAACGCAAAATCTCCTTATTAAGTAACTTGCAAGTTAATAAGTAGCTTGCACGATAGTAAGTAGCTTGCAAACGCCGTTACAACTATTAAAAAGTTATTTACCATACTGCTATAATTCCAGCTATTTCATATTATTTGTGACATTAAGACTTATTATAAATGCGAAGATTAAACTCTCTGTCAGTTTCTTATCTTTTCACATCTAAGTCTCTGGTACAATTACAGTGAAATTTGGCAAAGAGATTTTCGTTTAGAATATTTACGAAATGTTTACGGACATTTTAGCAACTCACCGCTTTATTCTGACCAACACGGTCAAGGTGACCAAAAGACAACGATTCGGGGAACGGACAAAGAAGAGGACAGTTGTTATTTGGTATACCTAGATACCTAGACTATTCCAATTATTTCTGATGGGCAGCTCCATGTCATTAAAAAACAGAAAGTTAAAAGCCCGAGCTATCTGTACTGTGACGTCATCTGTGAACAAGAAACTAAGTCCTGTTTTTTTACTTTTGCAAAAAACACAGAAATGTTACCACAGCACTCAATCGAATTCCTAAGTAATATCTTTATAATATTACCTATAATATTACCTCTTATAGTTTACTAATAAACTCTTCAAAACGCCCCCATGTCTAACAATTGCAACATAGCTACGTAAATTTGTTTGACATCAGCTAAATCGATGCCCAAATGCCCTACAATAAATGAATTACATTCAGTGGCGATAAATACGAGTATTGATTGATAGACCGCCCTCAAAGGGTCGCCGTACACTCCAATAAATTTTGAATTAGTACGCTCGTTAATCATGATATGGTGAAAGGTTTTTATTTGATATTGAATGGAGAAAAAATTGTTTTGTAAAATCTGTATTGTTCGTCTGAGACTCGCTTCAAGTTTTGCAATACAAATTTGTTTCAATATTATTTTTTCGATTACTTTCTCTTCTATTAATTATTTGGTTGTTATTTGGAGAGCTATCTTCTGTATTATTTTTTTACAATCTATAGGACATAATTATTATTAATTGCATTAAAATATTAATCTGAAGCGATAAGCTAAGTAAGGTTCGGCTAAGGTTTCACTATCACATGGGCATTGGATACGGGTAAGTTCGTTGCCCTGGCAACTTTTAGACAGGGCCATGTTGTAAAGGTGCATTTGTGTATAATATGTCCCCCACCATTTCAAGGGGGAGGCTTAGGATCTTTCCTCTTAAACCACAAGTCGAGGTCCTGTTGAGGTATCAACACCTGCCGCGTCGGGTATAAGTATTGCAGAGGCAGTTCCAGCGCACTCAGTTAAATGTAGCGAAAATAACATCGATGGGGTTTAGTTAGCACAAATTTGTACTCCCACCTATGCTCCTCAGTGCGGTTTAACCTAAAGATCTAAGGAGATACCCCTGAGAGAATTAACAATGTAACACTATCACCGAACAACTACCGTACAGGCGCAATGTTAACGCTGATGAGACGTTATGAACGTAAGGATATTTTATTGTACTTTTTAGAATTTTTAATACGTATACCGGCAAGTTTGGCGCCTCAAAGCATTTTCATTCAATACTACTTATTGTGGAGACAAAAAAACACAAAAATTCTTTGTTCAATTTAGGGCCTTAAAAGGCATTTATGAACGTCAAAACTACCATCAGCTCGGAAAGCAACCCAGTCATTGAAAAGAACCGGTAATAAAGTCGATCGGGTTTATCTTTTGATTATATATAACACTAGCATTTCCCGCGAGCTCCATTCTGTCTAAAGTATATTAAAATATACGTTTTTTATATATATATAATAAGTATAAGATCCTTCTGACAATATCAAACAAAACAAAAAAAGAATTAGCGAAATCGGTTCAGCTGTTCTCGAGATTTGCGCTTAGCAACACATTCAGCTATTCATATTTATATTATAGATAGCATAACATATTCTTATAAACATGTATAGTTACATTCGTTTTTGGTGGATGCACAGAGAGAGGCGTCATTTCCAGACGTCATCATCATTCACAGATTGATCCACAGTAGACTTTATGTATTAAAACACGCTTGACATGGTATTTGAACTTACTACCTCAACGCGGTGTAATGGGACAATGGGACTTTGCTATAAAATCTATTACATGAAAAAATGTTACTGCACTTAGTGAGCCTGAACCATGGAGTGCCTAGTTTGTTATTGTTTCTAGGATATAAATTATGTTGTTGTTTTCCTAAATCCAAATTTTCTAAGTCTTTGCGGGCATAAATAAACTAATCAAGAATATATTGGGAGAGCAGAGTTAATACGTAATTCCTGAATCTTAGTCTTTAATAATTCGTGAGGCTACAATTATAAATATCTCGGACTGCCCGTATTGTAGTAGGAATATGGTGTCCACTTCAGCTACTGTCCCCTATAGTAATAGGTGATCTAAATATTATAAGAAAAAGCAAGTAAATAATAATGGGCCACCATAGTAAAGTACTGTTAAATTACAAGTAAATGAATACTTTACATAATAACCTTCGAGTACACGCAGGTGTCATTAAACTTCTGTAATTGGAAATTGATTATACTGGTGTGGTATAGTCAGAAAGATAATATTTATTAAATAAAGCTAGCTACAACTGATATGCCTCCACGTACATTCATTTCATCACGCTGTGTATGCTGTCTTATTGATTTATTACAATTCTACATTTTGGTCACTTAACCCAATTATTCCATGTTCATAATGAGTAAGATTCTCCAATTAAACTTGTTAATATAGCTTTAACCTCGTCAAAGTCCTGTTATGACATAGTTGCTCATTTATCATAAGATTGATTATATAATAAATATAGAATTTCATATAATATTAGTTTGTTTAATTGTATAGTACCAAACTTTGTTAAGCAGATTTTAATTTAAAATGTAAACCTTATCAACAACATCCAATCAGAGATCGACGAATCTCGAAAACTTAGTTTATTCTCGCCGAAGAATTAAGGATTAAGAATTAAGAAATTTTAACACAAAAGTTGGGTCTCTGAAAAATGTTGTCTTCTCCCAAATGTTTTTGCCACTTTTTCGGCTGAAATATAGTAATTTTGAGAAACAATATTTACTATGCCTTAAAAAACGTTCCAAGGTTGGTACATTAGATGTATTAACATATGTTATAAAAGCATAAACTCTGTGAGACAGGCATGATATTTTAATAAGTAAAGAGGTACCGCTAATTTTGTTATCATGGGTGAGACACGGAATGAACTACCGTGTTTACAGTGTTGTGTTTAGTAACATTTTCACTTAAAATATGAGCTGCTCTGTAAGGCACTGTTAATAAAGCAGTCAATTTCTCTGTGGTTTGTATTTT
>JACEII010000071.1:1465484-1509062 GCA_014332785.1 Antheraea mylitta | reverse complement strand
AAATTAGTTATATTTCCTTCAAGGCTTCGTATTTCAAAATTAGTTGTGTTTATGAACTATAGCACATATAGATTACCAAATTGGTATTACTCCTATTAAAGTGCTTAAAAGTAATATATCTATATATTAATACGTGAAGCAAATTTTTTGTATCCCCTTTTAACCTATTTCCCGTCAACGGGTGAACTAGAAATTAGGCATAGTTAAAGTTTATATGGCGGAGAAATGCAGAAAGCTGTTTATGTTATGTAAAATGCATTAGAAGTCCATTGAATTAATTAAAATATGCACTACTCACACTACTACTCGAATTTTACACAACATATACACACATGTAAATAAAAAAGACATTTTGACAGCCGTCAATAAATACGAATTTCAAAAAAGGTTGTGAACGAATGAGGTTGCTATGCCCGACTATATGTATTTTTTAACTCTTACGTTCTAATTACCATTTTTCATCCTACATTCAACAATGATATTATAAAATATAACTATTATACATTTTTTATTATTTTTTATGGTGAACTCACTCCAAATAATGATTTAATAAAAAAATGAGCCAAATAATACTTTGTATAACCAAAATAAGAATTTTGTTCATAAAACTAAGCCATGACTTAAAAAACCTCCGCGGTTACAATGTTGCAATTCAACCTCATGTACCAACAAAAAATAATTTATTTTCAAAAGCTAAGTATTAAAACGTCTTTGTCTTGGATTAACCATTTGATTGTACTGTGGATCCATTACTTTTCCAAACGATGATACTGGGCATATCACTATTTCTCATAATGAACAGACTACATTTAATTCAATATCACCCAGAAATATCACCCACCCATGGTGTCGTGTAAAATTAATTGAAAATTGTGTCATGGGTTGCGATAAATTTCTTTATTTTCGTAAAGTTATGTTTGCTTAAAATTTGAGACCTTTACCGCGTGATTTTTATCTCAAATTTATAATTGATTTCAATTTTCATTTACACACAGATTTTTTAAATGTTTATATAATTACAGATCATGGCAAATAACCAAGTAGTCATGATGAAAACCTTTGATTATAGAAGTATACCCTTTAACAAAAGAACCCTAATAAAGTTCAAACCTTAAAATATCAAATAACTATGGTCGAATGTTGACCACTGGGCGTCCACTAGTAGACGTAAAGCAATATATTCAAATGAAGAATGATTTTTCATTGTTCTCAAACCACACTTTATACTGTTATTCGTTATGCATATTATATAACTGAATAATCAATAGAAATGTACTTCTGTGAATGCTTGAAATAAATTTGACCCATTTAACTCATGTCACGGTCGTATTTCGACTTAATACGGCGGAGCTTTTGAAACTATTAACTTCTATTTTCGCCTTTTTAATCGTATTATATTGTTAATGTCAGCCTTGATTAATGAATTTTTGATGGCATTAGCCGCAGATTCGATTGCAGGTTGTCAAGTCAAACTAGCGTTATCATTTCGAATGTACTATTCGCTCTGACTGGTAGGATTTTTATAGTCATATAAGTTATAGATTCAATTTCGATAAAGATGTGATCTTTTTTGTCCAGTGATATTGACCTTTTTAACATAATTATCTATAAATTTCATAGAAAATTAATTACTTATCGACGTTGCTTGTATATATATAAGCAATATACGATGAGCAAAAAAATATGAAAATCTCAATATCTGTCAAATACACAAAAGAATAAAAAAATCTAAACTCATCTTGCTACGTTCAAGATCATTCACCTAGAATCTATAGGAAAACAGTATACAAAATTGGTCCTCTTTCTACACTTGTTACTAATTTTTACTACACTCTCATGAGATGAGCTTGAGTCATGGTGGTCGAATGGTTTGGATAGTGGAATTGAAATGAAATTTTTCGGAATACGCATACATTTACTAATGGGTAAATTGGTAACGCTATCGGCTGATGGTGAAGAAAAATATCGTGAGGAAACCTGGACCTACGAAATGTTTTTGGTTCACCGTAGTGGGAAGATATAGAGCTATGGATTTCTGGGGGTTTGAAGTCGTTAATAACTCGTGGACTGGCGTGGTGATGATATCCATACCTTCCATTGCGAAGAGTTTATAAACCTGCAGTGGATCTCTCACAGGCTAATAATAAATATTTGGTGAGCTGACAAGATGCTATCCCGATGCGATAATAGATAAAATATACGAAGGACTCCGATGGAGTAATTGGCTCTATTATTCTATAATCCACTTTCCACGTGTTCAAACAGTATTCCAGCTGAGAGAATTGCTTTAATAAATCAGTATGTAACCTTGTACTTATTCCTTTATTCCTATACTAGGAGCAATGCCGTTGATTAACACGTGATGAATGGCCACACATTTGTTAATGTGACTTTCTATTTACGTTTCTAACTCCTACGCGACATAATCAATTCATTGGTGAAGCGAATTTTACCTACGTATTTGCAAATACGCTTTGATTTCCGGGATTTGATTACTTGTTTACATTAGTTGCGTCTTCTGTGACTAATAATTCAAAAATACTCAATAAAATTTCTTCACTATTCAAAAAGGCAAATAAATTACGAAAGATTCTTACACACACACTTCATATTTAAAGATTTTAGGTGACGATTGAGATACGGCAAATTTAAAGTCTGACTTTACAAAGATATTTATATCAACTTTATCTGAAGAAATACTACATGTTGGACTTATAAAATATTTTGAAACGTAAATTCAAACAAATTCTTTTACATCAAATACTTTGTTTAAAGACTTTCATGAGATAAACGGAATTCCGTAACTTATGTAAATCCGGAAAAATCAATTAAATACAGCACTTACTAATGGAATGAACCAAAACCAGATCTTTGCACGAATTTAATCAGTAAAGATATAGGTGTTTGTCAGTGCATTTCAGCAGAACCCTGTTTGGATTATGCTGAAAAGTGAATCTTTAATAGCGCTAATACTTCAAGGACTCTCCACATTTGTTCCAAAGAAGGATTGGATAGGATGAAGCTGATATTTGGCTAAATAATATTTTGCAAGATGGTAAAGTTTTTTCTATTTAACTACAACTCTCAAATTAAAGAATATCACCAAGCATCTCTTGATCTGTTCCGACAGATGCACCTGAGCCAGTCCCCTCTAAGATTATTGTATTACCATCTCAAAACCACATCATCATTTAACATCAGATGAGATTGCGGTCAAATGGTAAAACCTATATATATAAATATATACAAAACCCTTAAAATGCAAGCTATGGCTTATAGGAATTAAGTCTGATATTAATTTATTTTGTACAGGATTATCGCCCTCAACAGAAATGTCACCGCGTGGACAGTTCAGCATTCTTGAGGACGAGTACATAGCGGTGATGTCGCGAAGAGGACAAAGCCGGTCGCCATAGCCTTGCTCGCCTGTTTCGTTTGAAGAGAAGAAGAAGAATTGCGAGTGAGTTTGTAATTATTTATCTTAAATGAGTAACACCAAATTTTCAAATATATCTTTACCGTGGGAGTCGCTATTGTATATCGGGTCTTAGAGCGTGTTTCAATTCCTTTTTGAAGAAACCCATATCATAATTCTAGGGGAGTCAATAATTTTTACACTGTATTAGAGCCAACAGAAAGAACACTTAGTGTAGTACACTAGATATTTCGTATCTTTTTTTTTCGAACCGACTACGATATTAACCTAGCAAAGTCCTAATAGCTGCACCGGATTACATATTTAGGGGCGAAAAGTATATGTAGGTAATTAACTAAACAACAATTAAATCATTTCAGTTATTTAACGCTAGACTTTGCTCGTGGATTCGCTCGTGTTAATGTATTTTGCCGTATCCCTTGGCAACAGTCTTTAATTTTTCTGAATAAAAGCTACTCTGTGTCATTTTCAATATCGCTAACAACAAATATGCAAAATTTTATACTATTCAGTTCAATACATAAGGCGTGAAACCGTAACAGAGAAACGAATTGTTATTTGAATTTATAAAATTGGTTATATTTAATGATCATATTACTAGGTTTGATGGAATTTGAGGGCACTGGACTGCAGGACTGTAATTAAAAAATCAAAAATTCTACATTCAATTTAGGCCTAAATGCATAAAGAAGAGTTATTTCCAGACATCACCATCGTTCACATATTGATTCACTCTATAATAACCTCTTCGTACACTGAAACCAGCTTGAGATGGAACTTAAACTTACAATCTGGCAAATTGGTAATATGCTTTGTGATTTTGTTTTAAAACCTAACACTATTTATGTAAAAACCTGTTACTGTTTTTACTGCGTATGAAACAAGGGACAACCAGTTTGTCACGGCTTCTAGTATTTAAAACGTGCCAGTCTTTTACAAGATCCAGCTATTCAAGATTTCAAAGGGAGATTAAGAAACAATTTGCTCCAACAGAAATGAATCTTCTAAACATGGACGCGGAGAACCGCGTGGTGTTAAACGTTGGTGGTATCCGCCACGAGACGTACAAGGCGACGCTGAAGAAAATTCCAGCAACGCGCCTGTCAAGGTTGACGGAGGCGCTCGCCAACTACGATCCCGTACTAAATGAGTACTTCTTTGACCGGCATCCAGGGGTCTTCGCGCAAGTTCTCAACTACTACAGGTAAATATAGCTAATATATAGCTTCTTTTTTATACTAGTTGGTTGCAAACGAACATGCGCGTGACATGAGAGGAGTCACAGATGCGTCGCCGCCCTTAGGAAAGGAGTAGATTCATTTCTTGAAAGATGGTAGATTCTAATAGTCTCGGAACACTGCCGCTGGGAGTTCGTTCCAGAGAACTAACGTACGAGGAAAAAACAGGAAGTAGTCCGAATAGCTCTTTTTTATACTAGTTTTTATACCAGTGTGGTTCCGTTTCTGAAATTCAAAATTAAAATGTGGAGACATTCACAATAATCGGTCTTACAGTTTAATGTCAACAGACTAATTAAAGCACCATCTGTTCGAGATCGGTGAAACTTTCAATTAACAACAATAATCAAGATTGACAATCATTTAATTTGTAATTAAAAAATATCGAGATCAAGAATCGAAATATCAATTATCCTATCTCTGAAGATTATTAATACGGAGTTATTTATTAATTTGTTTTTTTTTTTTTTGTAATCTCACTTAATAATCCATTAAAATTGTATGCTACAAAAAGGTTAGATACCTTGAGAAATAATGATCTTAAATATAATTTAAATGACTGTTAATGGGACATTACATTTTTACAAATGACTCCTACACGTTTTTCGTGTAGGTTCAGCGAATAGTAAAATTACAACAAAGAAAGAAGAGATTTCTACAAAATTTTACTTTAATTACCTGTAGTGACACCAGTGTGAGTTACAATTAAGTCGAAATAGGAACTATTCCAGAGCACTCAATCTTGAATAATTCCTGAGTTCAAACGATAGGATATCATAGTGTCACCGATTTATAAAAAAAATCATAATAACAATCGAAGTTTACGTATGTTTTGTAAATTCTACAATTTTCATTATATTTTTTTTTACATATCACCAACAACATTTTGCTTCGGCCAAAAAAATATAGTCGTTTGACTAGACTTGAAAGTGAACGTGGAAACATTAGGAACAAAACAAAAGGTTTTATTGTCCGTTTTAGTTTCCAAAGCTATTAACTCTGGGTCACCAATTGCAGCTTTCGGCACCGGTCATTGCCCCTAGATATACCACTATTGTATTTAGTCTTAGAAGAAACTTTAACTTAGGTTCTCTTGGTTGCTTATTAGTATTGGTTTTGATATTATTATCTTATTTGTAAAATGTGGCCATGAAGTGTCATATCCTAGAATACTGCAAGTGTTTAACTTTTCGCCTAATATAGTTAATAGACTTAAACAGGAAATTCAAGCACACAGACAATTAAATAACTGGAATGGAGATTTAGTTAATTCGTTCGACTAAAAAGTCCATTTTAAAAGTAACATCACGCAATAAATGTACAATTTAAAATGAGTAATAACGGCTCTGAAAGATACCCGGCTTTCAGAATTGAGAAAGACTTTAGAGTTCTTCATTTCGACCCCTTTTTATTTTGTACATAATAACGCTGCGGTTTTAAGTCATACCGCGGTCAGTAGGGACGTGAAATTCCCCGCTGACCGCGGGGTTAACGTGGTCGCTTCTACTGAAATTTATGAACACCCTGTGGTTTAGCACTCAGGTGAAACGCAATCATTACCTACGTTCAAAAAATAACATCCTGCATATATCTCTTTTATATTATCTAATTAACTCCTAAATTTTCACAATCATTTTACTGGTTATGCAATTAACTACTTTCCATACCTCTTATATCCTGATTTTTAACCCATTAGGTACATTTGATGAGAGAGACTCCTCATCGATATGAATAACCAAAGTTTCATACTGTTCAAAATTACTAAAATATAACTTTTGGTTGTTTATCTTAAACTTGATCCATATTTTGGCACGATAGTTACAGTTTAAAGTCAAGGAAAATTCATGTTGTTACACAAGCAACTTTTTTTTTATCGCGCATTATTTTATTTTGAAGATATCTTCTAAAGTATCCACTAAAATGATATGTTTTGATTTAATTAAATTTTGGTAATCAATAATCTAGTACATTGTGATATTACAAGTTTCTTGCGGTCACTTCATTTAACTAACAAGATGGTCGCCTTGTTAGAACTTTCCAGGGATTTTTTGTGACAAGTCAGATTCCAGGCCCCGTGTTATTATATCCTATCCACTTAACTTGTGCACAATAACGAAACTACATTACGTAAAACACCACCAATATTACAAATATGGAGCCAAATAACACAAGATTATGAATAAAATATAAAATTCCATACACGACATTCCAAGATCTGGCAAAAATCTCAAATATATGTTGTAGAGCAATTTCAATTCAAAATTCAATGTCTAAAACAACTAATGAAATTGCCGTTTTGTATGAAAAAATTTAAACGAATTTTTTTCATGTATTTTTTATTTGTATTATTCGAAATAATTGCCCCTGCAATCAATGCTTCTTTGCCAACGCAGTTGCAGTTTATTGATGCCCTTTTTAAAGAAATCAGCTGGACGGGAGGCAACAAATTCTTCAAAGGCATTTTGTATTGCCTCTCGGGTATTGAATTTTTTTCCCGCCAAGGAGTTATCCAAACTCTGGAAAAAGTAGGAGGCTGTAGGCGCAAGGTCTGGTGAATAGGGCGGACGATGGAGAACAACTTTGTCTTGGATTCAACATTTGATTGTATTGTGGATCCATTACTTTTCCAAACGATGTTACTGGGCATATCACTATTTCTCATAATGAACAGACCACATTTAATTCAACATCACCCAGAAATACCACCCACCCATGGTTTCATGTAAAATTAGTTGTATTTACTTAGAATTTGAGAGCTTTACCACCTGGTTTATGTTTCAAATTTACAATTAATTGCAATTTTCATTTACACAGTTTTTTTTTAATGTTTATATAATTCAAGATCATGGCAAATGGCAAATAACTGAGTAGCCATGATGAAAACCTTTGATTATAGAAGTATACCCTTTCACAAAAGAACTCAAATAAAGTTCAAACTTTACAAAATCAATTAACTATAGTCGAATGTCGACCACTGGGCGCCCACTAGTCTATATAAAGCAGCAAAGAAAAACAATTTAATTTTTTGGTTATTGTATACAAACTTTAGTGTTATGAATAAAACATATGAAATATTATTTTTTTCTTTATATCAAAAGAAGGATAACGAACTGGTGGGTCACATGATGTTAAGTGATCACCACCGTCCATAGACACTAGCAACATCAGGGACGTCGCAAGTGCGTTGCCAGCCTGTATATGGGAGAAGGGGGAGGGGAAGGAAAGGGAAAGAAGGAAAGAGGAAGGGACGTGGGCCTTTTTCCTGTTCCCATCGAAGACAAACCTTTATTTATGACGCTTTATTAAACATTTTAACTCTTTGAAATTATTATTAAATTTAAATAAAGTAAAAGTAAAAAAAATAAATTTATTGTAATTAATATTATAACGATTTCTCACTCCCTAACGCCTACAATTCACATATTACATTCGTAAAATATTCAATAAAGTTTTTAGCGTTTAGAAAAATAGAATAAAAAGAAATACAGACAATAATAGCTATAGTATATTAATGGGTGGAGAAAAACTTTCTAGCTTTTATTATGGACAGAATTCAACCACTGAGCATCACCAGTACACATTTTACGAAAGAAATTATGTAAACTACATTAAAAACCGCATCACAATCCGTTGCGTGGGTAAAGAATAGTATGGAAACACTTATATACATAGATAGTGTCTTTATTTTATTTGTTGATGATTATTATTAGAGAGCCTTAAGTAGTCTACCATAAAAATGTCTAAAATTTAAAAGCAATATAAGAGATTGATGAAAAACCATAATACAGTGACGGGTCTCAATAATTTCAGTTCCTAAACAATAGGGGACGGAGCGCGAAGACAACCGTTTTAAATGGCGCAGGCATTATTATCTATAACAACAAAGGGTCCAAACACCAATACATTCGAAACAACAATAGTCGTTTGCTTATTCACGCCTGTAAGCCGGCGGTAACACTGATAACGTCGATTGTCGCCATTTCTATCGACGTTACGGGGCTTTGTTTGCCGACGTAATTGAGCCGGGTAACGCCTCTGCAAGGTTCTCGGATCGTGTTGCCAGCTTTATTATTTAAAATATTCCGATGGGGTACAAAATTTGCTTGTTGCTAAAGTCTAATTTGACAATAGATTCTCACGCTATATAAAATGTAAGATTAAGTATACATTAACAATATATTTTTCTTAGATTTATTTATTATGGCAACCAATCATTTAGTAGATTTTTAATGCTATTGTCGAGTAAGTAATGATATTACAAGTTTTTTGCGATCATTTCAGTGATGTAGCAAGATGGTGGCCCTCTTGTTAGAAGTTTCCAGGAACTTTTTCTGACATATCAGAATCCATACTCCGTTGAATTATTTCCAACCTAATTCACTTGTGCACAATAACCAAATTATATTATATAATGCACCACCAATATTACAAAATATAGAGCCGAATAATACAAGATTATTAATAGAATATAAATCCACTACTTCACATTCCAAGATCCCGCCAAAAACTCAAGCCTCTAGCATATACATGAGAGCCAGTCTCCTTCTATGTTTAACTTGTTTACAATATTAAATCGCATTGTCATTTAACATTAGGTAAGACTGTGGTCAAGCCCTAAATCCTATAAAGTGTATAAAGGATACAGGATTGCGATCTTATTGAAATCTATACTAATATATAAAGCTAAAGAGTTTGTTTGTTTGTTTGTTTGTTTGTTTGGTTGAACGCTATGATCTCAAGAACTACAGATCCGATTTAAAAGTTTCTTTTAGTGTTAGATAGCTCATTTATCGAGGATGGCTATAGGCTAAATATCATCACGTTAAATCCAAAAGGAGCTGAGCACTAATGAAGAATGTCTCAAAATCGGGCTACTTTGGAAGCTTCCGCTGCGTGTTAATGTCAGTATTATACGCGTTGCCATGGTAACGCGATAACAATCTATCAAAAATATTTTCATGGTTTATTTTGTATTCCTATTCAAAAAGTTTATTCTACGTTAGTTTTGTTTTCGATTCTTAATTATACGTGTTACGTTTATATCGCAAACATTTCTTAAGTTTATTTTGTGTTGTTATTCAGAAAGTTTAGTAGTAATAATATTCGTCCAATAAGACAGTCGAAGGAATTAATCCATACAGCCAATAATGAAGTTGCCAATATAGTTAGTTTTCTTCTATGTCCAAGTTAATGTAAAGGTATAAACGCCGAATCCTCTACATAACATAACGTAATTTTTTATCTTCTTAATCTTCAAGACCATAGAATTAATGCTTCGTGGTTTTATTTTTCATTCATTTCACTTATGCAAAATAAACGAACGATATTATATAATACGCAACCAATTTCTACACGATATAGAGTCATGTAACACAATATTATGAAAAAAATATAAAATCCACTACCTGACAGACTGAAATCCCGCCAAACACTCTTAAAAAACTCTATTCTACATTAGTTTTGTTGCCAATTTTTTATTTGTGATATATTACGTATTATAAAAGTAAAGTGAGTGTAATTTATATTAAAATAAATTATTTTTGGTGAATACAACCTGTGATACTACAAACATAAACATTTTTTTAACTCTGTCGATACGTCTGTTTTTTTATTTGTTCCGGGTAATCTCCGAAACGACTGGACCTATTTGAATGTTTTTTTTCTTCTTAGAAATGACTACGCTTAACAGCTTCACCGGACTACAAGTAATATTTGAACGGGAATTCTACGGGCAAATAAGTAACTAATTAGCTGTTTTATTTAATATTGTTCGATAATGTGTAGCTTCATATTTTCATTATTTTCTTATATAGTGTGAGCACTGAGGGTGATATATAGTTTAAAATTCCAGTTATGTGGCTGATCATAATCCCATCCCATTCGATACACTATTAGTACTCACATACATAATGTACACGTTACCTGTTACAGTAGATGATGTGCATGTGATACAAATACTTTTGAAAGAGTATTATTGTAATTTACACTAGATGTGTAATGACAATTTTAAATTTATTTAATATATTAAAAAAAACGCGTGCGAAGCCGCGGGTAACAGCTAGTCCATTATAAAAGTTTAAAGCTGTAGTGTGAACTGTATACTTCATTATAACAAAAAACTTCATGGGCGAAAATGGAGTACCACGAGAAGACTAGACGAGAATTTGATAAACTACATCTAAAAGTAATTAAATAAAAAAAACAATTGGTTGATTGAAGAAGGTGTTACTTTGCGGAAATCCATAATTAAATATTATAGTGGACGCTACTTTGCACTTCCGCTAAAAATTGATACCGGGCTCGTATCGGAAGAGTTAACATCGATGTGATGATGCTCCGTGACGGAGCGAAACACGTGTAATCGATTGTCGAGATTACACATCAATCTACAATATATTTTAATTAATTTATTAATAATTATTGTGTTTATATTAAATATATTTTGTATAATTTATATATACGAAATATATATTTATAGACTAATTTATTTTCTTTTTGTTGTAGTTAGACTTACTGGTGGCCAATCAATTCCTAGTGGAAGTGCAAAGTAGCGTCCACTATAATATTTAAAAACAATTGGGTATTTCATGCAAAATATAAAAATAACCGTTTCTGTCATATATCTCACAATAACTTAGAACTTTATAGATATTGCAGTGATTGAATTTAAAAAAAAATTCGAAGTAGTCTTATGACTTCGTTATAGTCTTTATAGGACTACCAACATAAGTGAAAACTAAGAAAAATGAATGTGTTCTCTTTGAAATTTTCATATTAATTATATTAAATATTGTAATATTAAAATTTCAGAATTTGTTTATTGAAATTATAAACATTAGTTTGCCTTTCATACCTATTGGCACTCGGGACAATAATTATACATACATTTTTATAACGTCTATTAATCAATGAAACGTATGATGAGCTGCAAAATATCAATATTACAAGTTCAGAGGCCCTTATACTACTTGTCGCTTGTCTGACGAAAGTCGTGCAAGTACAATATATAAGTAACAAATACTGCGCCTAGAGAAATTTTCACCTCAAAATTGACAACTTTTTTGTAACATCCTTCTTAAATGATATTATACTCACTATTCGTTTAAATACAATCGCTTTGCCGAGTTAAATAATGGAAAAAATAATAATGAAGATTCAAAAGCAAGAATTATCTTAATTGCAGATACTTAGACTGAACCGGCAACACTGTAATAAAATTACTAGATCCGTTTTTGTGGACGACGATTTCTACGCATAATAATCAATGTTAATTAATCAAACGACTCATTCAACGGTTCGACAAATTCATAAGAACTTTATTGGAATTCAATTTGTTTTCAAAATGACTTAATGATTTTGCGATTCATTCTTATTGTTAATTTTTTTTGCAGATTACAGATTATAGATTGTTCTTCAATTGAAAATTTATTTTATTAATTTTTTTTTTTTGAATTCGAATTGTTATCAACGCAGTTACGCACGGGGTTAAACAACGCGATTAAAACGCGTAGTAATACCTCGCTGACGTAGGCATTCACAGCGACCCTTATCGGTAATGGTCGGTTCTCATCGGGTGGTACCTACCATCCCCTTCCCCTTCCTTCTTTCCTTCCTCTCTCCACCACTTCCCCTCCGCCAACACAGGCTGACAATGCACTTGCGACTCCCCTGGTGGTGCAAGTGTCTATGACGGTGGTGATCACTTAAAGTCAGGTGACCCATCTGTTCGTTTGCCTTCTATGACAAAAAAAAACCGCACCACATCACACGGCCTTCCCGCACCACATCACACGGCCTTCCCGCACCACATCACACGGCCTTCCCGCACCTCATTCTTACTTATGGTAGTATTTATTATTTTATCTAGAAGATGCAACGCGCGATTTCGTTCACGTTTAACAAAGCACAAAAAAATATCTGTTCACTGTAAATATGGTAGAGAGATACGCGCGATTTTGGTCACTGCTTTTTAATGTTATTATATTAGCATTATCCATATTTTATAATATTGGTCGCAATTTACGTGATATGGTTCGGTTATTGTGCACAAGTGAACTGGAATGCAAATAATACCACGGAGCATAAATTCTGAGACGCCACAAAAACTTCCTGGAAAGTTGTGTTAAGGGTGGCCACCATCTTCTTAGCATATTCAAATTATCACAAGACACTTGTAATATTATTGCCAGTAGGCAGTAATAACCTGGAAGATGTTCGCAATAAAAAAAAGTACAAAAAAAATTGAACCGACTTCGATATCAAAAACTTATAAAGCACTGAAAAGTGAAAAATAAATATGTTATCAAATTAATCAAATAAAAAAAAATATGAATTTTTGCCTACCTAGAGATATAATAGAAGTCGGTTATATGGGACCACCTCTGAGTATAGCCAAATCAAACAAAAAAAAAATCATTAAAATCGGTTCATAATTGACGGAGATATCGATTAACATACATTAAAAAAAAAACATACAACCGAACATAGAACCTCCACCTTTTCGAAGTCGGTTAAAAAGAAAGTTATATGTTTAAATTTTGTCAGCTCTACTTGAAGTGTACCTCAGTAATATATTAATTGAACTAAATCTAGGAGAGATATAATTCTGACCGTCAAAAAGGGGAAATTACAATAACAATGACAAATTATTCCATTATACTCCTTGTCGCACTGTAACTTTGACGTGAAATTTTTCACAGCCAAACTAATTCTCTATAATAAATCTGAACAGTTAAAAAATATTCGTGGGAGTTTTTACCAATCTCTCTTTAAAAATTCTTTCTCGACTATTTTCATTATATTCGTTATAAACCCAAAACAAGCCTTTTTGATCCTTTTTTTTAAATGTAGTGTAATCTAAAACATTGCCTATAGACAATTGCATCACTGACCGACCGAAATCATTGTTGTTTTGCCGACCTTGATGTGCGCAGTTCAGTCCCTTCTTGAAGTGCTCTTCATGGGACTATCCCATGTCATAGCCCTGAGGAAAAACCGTCCTGGATAACCCATTCAACCTGGATTTATATTACCTGATCCTATAATGGAGAAACTAAACAAACATCATATATGTATGGTAGTCACGAAATACTACCACGTTTAGATATTATATATATATAGGCAAAGCATTCTATACTCTACATCAGGATTATATATATATATTATATAAATTAGCTAGAAATATTTAACAAAGATTGCCTGAAAGTTTGACCCCTCTAAGTGTTTTACCAAAGTACGAGAAGATTTTTTATATAAAATATAGGAAATTTTTTTTATAACTTGGCGGCATTTTGAGTGTCATATTATTCGAGATCAGAAATAGCTCAGGATTGAGCGCTCTACAATAGTGCCTATCGTGGCTTGATTGCAAGTTACACCGGTGAAGCTAGACAGCTCAGTAAATTCAAACTTGTTGAAATTTCTTGTTATTTTGTTAGCCGAACCCACAGGAAGAGTTTAAATAAGACATTTGTAGCAAGTTTAAATATCTACAAAAAGTCTTTAAGCCAACTCTGAGACCGATATTTCTCGTAATATTGAATTTTGAGTTTTTTGTAGCATACAATTATAATGCAATGCAAAAAAAAATGTTTATTTTCTGTTATTTATTACATAAGCTTTAAGCATTCCATTATAACAGCTGTTATATAGTAGTCATGTAACAGTCACAAATGTCTGGTCTGACGTAATCCGGTGAAGCTTGTAGTTCAGTGAAGCTGTTAAGACCTGGCTAGGTCAATAGCGTAGTCAGATCGAGAAAAAAAGTCTGGTCTGACGAATCTATGAGAGTAACAATGCAGTCGCTGTAAACAAAAATAATAATTTTCAATGACACGATTATTTGCCCCTTAAATGATTATTATTGGTTCAGTATATAGAAATATTGTAATTGAATTTAAATTATTCTAAACCTTATATAATTTAACAAACATAATAAATTTACGACTTCTTATATCGTATAGACTTTTCAACCTTTTTCATAAAGTCACCTAATCTGTAAAATTATTTCGCAAGAAGGTAGGAGTCATCTGCTTTTTATTACTTGTTGTATCTTTTATTTTATAATTACTAAATCCATGCAACATTTTTATTCTTGCGCGATACGGTGACACACAAATATACATCACTGCTACAACACTACACGATCACCTCCACACACGTGCACGCCTACACGCTTACACATGAAAGTGGAAGGGTTTACTTTTTTCTCTTATCGAACTGAAAAACTCTCAATTTTCCGATAATAAATATATGGAGGAGTTGTTGAGGCGTGTATGCTTGGTACACATATACGTTTCAACAACTCATACACATATGAATAGTTAGCTAGGTTAGCTGAGATAGGTCGCGATTTTGTATGCAACAGGCAACAGCTAAGCCGAGGTGTGCCGTGCACCCTTGAGCTGGTTGCCATAATGAAATCGGCTGAGTGCCTTAAGCGCTCGCCTTAGTAGTCCGGTGAAGCTGTTAAGACATTGCTGGGTCAATAGCGTAGACATTTCGAAAAAAAAAAAAAAAACATTTTTATTTACTTTCTGAATAAGGTACCGATTACAATTAATAAAATGTTAATTCAGAGTTGTCTTCTTTTTTATTTTTATGTATGATATGTATTCCTAGCTGAAAGTCCCATCAAAAGATTGTCTTGATAATTTAATACACACACTGATACAGTTGACGTATTTTTTATTACTCAAGCTTCTCAATCTCCCACAACCCCCTTATAGATCCAGGAGATCACAATCCGCAGGTTGAAAAACACTGGCATAGATTAATCAAAGGACACTCGCTCCCAAAGCACTTTATTCAACAGGCCCTTGAAGCGAGAACCGGCCAAATTAATTCTATTGATAAAGGCCAAACACTTCGGGGCGACTCGGTAAACTTCGCCGACGCTCGGGGACAACTCGTTAAATAATACCTTGATTGATTGCTTTCGGTTAGTTTGGGACTAAAGTTCGAAGGCGGTGCGGTTGGGATGGTAAACATTTGCGTCAATTTGTTAAATAATCACGTAGTCTGTGTATCGACAGCTTTATACAGATTTTCTTAGCAATATTTCTCAAAATTGTACAAATTATTTAATTAAACTATTTTGTAATACAGTTGCTGTAGTGGAGAATTGTCTTAATAGCTACATCTTACATACATATAATTAAAATATAAACCTAAGTCTGTACTTTTTAAATTTGTATAAAAAAAATGTTACAGGTGTCGCTAGGAATAATTAATAAAATAAAACTCAATCATTTTTTTAAATCTCTTTCTGTCTGTTTAAACACGCGTCACTGCAAAAACACTGCGTTCATGATAAAACCTTTTCAATATATTCATAAAGCATGTCTTCTAGTAACATTTAATCTTTGCATTATAAAAATCAGATTGGTCTATTAAAAGTTACAGTACTTTTAATGACGACGTGACTTATACCACGACCATAAGTAAGAATGAGGTCCGGGAAGGACATGCGATGTGGTGCGGATTTTTTTAACATACAACACCAGAGGAGTCGCAAGTGCATTGCCAGCCTGTATTGGAAAAGGGGAGGTGGTGGAGAGAGAAGGGAAGAAGGAAGGGGTGGGTAGGTACCACCCGATGAGAACCGACTATTACTGATAATGGTTGAACTATGATTGCTTATGCCAGCAAGGTACTACGTAACTTGTATACGGGCCATTCAAGGCCTTTGATAAGGTCTGGCATGAAGGGCTCGTATACAAGTTACGTTTGGCTTGTGTACCCGATAGGTTAATTACCATCATTCGCGATTATCTTACCAATAGAACCTTCTGTTTTAGAGTGGACGGATCAATAATTCGGTGACCTTTCCAGTCATTAGCGTTCACATTTCGAAAAAAAAAGAGTGGACGGTGAACTTTCATCGCCCCATCCGATTGAGTACGCTGCTCACGCGATACAGTGAAACAAAACCTTACATCACTGCTACACACACTTCATCTGTACACACGTGTAAAATATATATATAAGTAAATAAACTTAATACATTTCAGATGACTTTATTAGTTACTGCCTCGTACTCGTGCCATTTGTTTTGTCAAAACTTCATGTACGTGTATCTAGACGTTTTTACTTATAAAATAGTTAGAGTAAGAATTATAATAGGATTAGAGTAAATGTTTTTATAGCCTACATATGTATTCTGACGTATCAGAAAGAAAAAAATAGAGAATTTTTACCATCTCTTAATGGATTTAAGGAGTGATTTTTTTCCTCGAACTGACTGCACTATTGACCTAGCAAGGTCTTAACAGCTTCACCGGACTACATTTAAGGACTGATGATATCTTAATGGTTTTAAATATCTCAACAGAACCGGGAAACTTCACTACCCGACAGATGTCTGCGGGCCGCTGTTCGAGGAAGAACTCGAGTTCTGGGGTTTGGATGCCAACCAAGTGGAGCCTTGCTGCTGGATGACTTACACCCAGGTGAGTAACAACACCATGTAACTTCACAGAATTAGTTTTAATCTCATCTATGTCCAGACTCGAAGCTTTTGAAGTGAATATAAAGAAAATTGAAAATGTTTCGTTTTTGGAACAAACATCACGGCTAATAAATAAACAAAATAATATAATATCCGCTAAAAATATGAATCAAGATCCCCATTTAGCCAATCCAGTACAAATAAGCAATAACACAGCATTAATTTACAACGTCGTGCCAAGCAAAATACGGGATTGTAATCGCAAAATAAAAGGATAATACGCATTTAACGGACTTTAGAACTATCAAAACACTCTTACTTGCATCTAAATCATAACTACCAAATCCTTCTGACACTATTATAAAATGCTCATTCAACGCTTCCATTGAAAGAGCAGTGATTCGTATTAAATTGCGACCACCTCTCTCTCCTTTTACATTACTAATTCCGTATTTATGCGATAATAACAAAATTTAAAAAAATCACTAAATAAACTTAAATAACAACAAACAATCATACAAACTAAACTTTTAATTCTTTTTATTAATGTAATGAGTGTAACAATTTTGTATAAATATATCATTATATACGTATATAATTATTTGTTTATAACTAGCTGTGGCCCATGGTTTTACTCGCATTTAATTTTTCCGCCCTTAGTCCATGACAACCCACGTTTTTACATGACCCTCTAAACTGATTGCTCCAGTTCTAGCTATCATAGCATTACGTTAGATACAATATGACATTCCTAAATAATTGAATTATAAAATAGGAAATTGGTTTTTAAAATCTGGTTGGTAATTTTAGAAATCGGTGTGATCAAAGAGTATGATAGTATCATTTGCCTCTTTAAAAAAAATCTAACTTTGCCTTTGCCTTTAACGTTCTTTTTTCCTACTCAAAAGAACTTTATTGGCCAGGAAAGCATAAACAAACATACTCTCGACTCTTGGCGCTGTTTTGCTTATTCGCTAATTTGAATCGTGAGAACAGTAATCGGACTACGATCACAGGAATGCGTAACTGGATATAATACTTGAGACTTCAGTTACTATTACAATATTACGAACAATAAAAACTACCGTGATTGCATTTCCAAGTTACTAATTTTATCATCGATTCATTATTTTTTATTACTCAGAAGAACACCAATAATAAATATTACATAAAAATAAGAATGTATGTAATCCGTATTGGTATATATATTTAAGATCGAAAACCTGTAACCAAGTGTAACTGTAAAGTATGGAATGTAAGTCATGTTAAAAATGTTGAATATAAGATAAAAAAGTTAATCGGAATGTAAGAGTGAACGGGAAGACAATAGAAAGTACGATGAGAGTGAAAGAGTAAATAGATAAATAATGAAATAGTGTGAAAGAGATAGTTTAAGTATTATTGTGATTAGCATAAGGAAAGCAAAGATAAAGTGAGTTTTGGGAAGCGTAATCCTTTTTTTATTTGCATAACTAACCGTTTTGTAATGGAAAAGGTTCTTATGTTTTTGTTTATAACTCGCCTCTAGGAAAGCAGCAAACTAGGCAGCCCGTTAAATTTTGTATCATGCAATTAATTATGACGATTGCTATGATAAAGCTATTTTAATACAAAATTTGATAATTGGTGTGACAAAGTTATTTCAGAATTCATGATCCGTGGTATTATTTTCCATGCACTTCATTTATGCACAGTAGCCGGACTATATTACGTAACAAGCCACCAATTTCCCAAAATATAAAGTCAAATAACACAAGATTATGAATAAAATATAAAAACCACTACATCATAGACCCCGCCTATAACTAAAAAAATATATAATCAAAATACATATTATAGTCTTAATGACCAAAGATATAAAATTAAATATAAATAAAGAAATAAAAACGGATAACCTAGAAACAATGTGTCGCGGTCGCCATGTTTAATGAAATGTCAAAATTCATTTCCGGTACGCGCGCTCCAGTTTCTGGTCTGCGCAAAAAATGTGTCATTTATATGTAACAGATCGTCCAGCGATATTATAAAGGTCAGCGGACGTGAGACATTTTAGTTTTTCTTCATTCCTCTCACCCTCACCCACGTCGCTATTATTTTTGTTAAAGAGAGTATAAGATTTAAGACTTACTTGGTATAACCAATATAATATAATAACCTATATATGAAAAATAAAACCTTCTTTTGAGCACAATACGAGCAAGGAGGTTTATAAGATTTAACACAGTTAAAGTTTATATGAAAGAAGACGGAACGATAAAATCTATGCACAACTTGTTACGAATACAGTAATATATTTCTACACGCTTGCATCTAATATGAGTAATAAGACAAAATAAAGAATAGATATATTCTTTATGACATAAATCTCAATAACATTCATACTTAAAACTAAATGCGTTACAGTCGAATTTTGCCAATTAATTTCGAGATTTCGGCTGGTAATTAAACCAAGTTTCGTTAAACAAAGAAGATTTTGGTTATATAAATTAATATTAGAATAGACATCGCTCATTTTGTACGTAGTATTGATGAACAAAAATTTAAACTATAGCGAAAAGGCTATTCGTAATAAACTCTCTTAAAACTGGAAATCCGTTTAAAACGACCTACTTAAGCTGTCTATACTTATAAACAAAACCAAATTTCGCGTCTCTCTTTGTATTTCCTTAGGTCCTCTAAATTTTATAATGGTTTCACTATCGTCTATCGAATTTCTTCCTGAGAGTGTATCCCGAGAGATAGCTCAAATCGACGTTATCGAGCAAAGTTGCGAGCAGAAACTAGTATCCTACACCTATAACTCCGTTTATCACACGATATTTGATAAAATCAGACAAAACGTAAGAATTCTAATAACGCAATATTATGGTCTGAAACGTCTTATGTTATACGAACTTTGTGCGGTCGATATCGCGGCGAATGAGTAAACTTTGAACTGTTGGTAATATGACGAGACGTGTTTCGAACTTTGATTACATTTTCTTCACTTTTTCTTAACAAACTGCTATCTGAACGCTTTTGTTGTTTCACGTATTAGCTGATTCGCGTGACTTCGTCAGCGTTGTTTATTATCTGATTGTTGACTTGGCGTGACGTACAGGCCGTGTGTAAGACGTGGCGACGCGATGCTATACGTAAGCGACTGTGCGCAATCTCTCTTGCTGCACTGAGCTCGCATACATATATACAGTATTGTTTACTACGTTACACATGTGAGGGTAACCTGTGTTTTACTTAAAAATAATAAAAATAAATATTTCTGTAATAAATAAACTGTTATTATTTTATGGAACAAGTTTGTAATGCTTTATCTTTTCATTATGCCATAGCTGATTCCTGTCATAATCTGTTCTTTTATGGATATTATTTATATAAAACAATTTAGATGTTTCACATTTGCCAGCCGTCCTGTGATGGCTCAACTATTTTATCTTGTTATATATTTTAGGGATTAGACGAAAGCTCCCAGCTGGTTTTATTTTTTCGGACACTTTCAACATTCATTTCAACTGATTCAGATACACTCTTGACAAATTACATACCTAAATCTTCCTCGTGAGTTACTTTATTAATGAAAACTGCTTCAAAATGCACTCAATAGTTTTTGAGTTTATCACCTACAGACAGACGGACAGGCGTCACGTAGGACTTTATTTTATACTGATAATATGCAGTGATCTATATTACCGCTGGAATGTTTTTTTATTCTAACACAAGCTTTTGCTCACGTCTCCGCTGGCATTTTTTTTTCTCGAACTGACTACGCTATTGACCTGGCAAGGTCTTTACAGCTTCACCGGACTACTAAGGCGAGCGCTTAAGGCACTCAGCCGATTTTATTTTTGGTAACTAGCTCAAGGGTGCTCGCACACCTCGAACCTCCACTAGCATTATTTTCAGCACGCTTTTATCTGAATGAAAGACCCTCTATTTTTTATCTGTAGCCCTAAAGACAGGTATAATTGGTTGAAGTGATAGGGTAACAAGCAAACACACTAACAATCACAGCCAAGGAGAAACAAAATTGCTATAGACGAGTTTTCACAGAGAAAGTTTTTTTATATTATTCATTTCAATATAAATCACTAATGAGTAAACCATTTTTAAATCACCCTGAATGTACACAAAAACATCATCGAAATCTGACCAACCGTGTAGGAGGAGTTCAGTCACATATACACAGTGGTGCTGGTAGAGCCATGCTGAAGCTATTATTCATTTTAGCGTGAATAGTAACAACAACCTCTCACAGAAAACTGACGTGAAGTAACAGTGCTTGCATTGTTGCGTTTCGTTCGGTCAACGAGAGCGTCGGAGACCCATTTCACATCCTCTCCCCCTTCCCTCTCCTATCCCCATCGCCCATTTCGCCCATCCCCCAAAACACTGACTGGCAACGCACTTGCGATTCCCCCGTTGTTGCTAGTGTCTATGGACGGCGGTGATTACTTAAAATCAGGTGCCTGTTCGTTTGTTCGTTTGTCTGCTATATGACATAAAAAAAACACACACACAAGGTTAACTGTATATATATAAAAGTTTCGAAATAAAATCTACATATAAAACTGAATTTTTTTTTTTTCGAACTGACTACGCTATTGACCTGGCAAGGTCTTTACAGCTTCATCGGACTACAATAAAACTGAAGAAAGAGAACACTATTATATTAATACCGTGTACTGATAAAAACAATACACGAGTAGAAGAAATGAGAAAAACTTAGTTGTCGATATTGTGTATCGTTCAACCTCAAAACTCGTTATAGCCACTTCTAACTCGGTCCACATCCTGATTACACAACATGTTCCGGTATTTATGAAACCGACACGTTGTTCAGACGATCCGTTATTAAATTCTGGTGTTATGTCTCTCATTTTCTGTCCATTGTAGTCGGTGAACGACATTTGATATAATACTTACTTTCGTTCGGTTTATATTAGGTACAAAATTCAAATATTCAAATACTAGTTTCTGCTCGCGACTTCGTCCGCGTGAAATTTAGGCTAACACGCAGCGGAAGCTTTCAAAAGGAAAAAATACTGATTTTGAAACATTCTTCATTGGTGCTCCGCCCCTATTGCTTTTAGCGTGGTGATATGTAGCATATAGCTTTTCACGACAAATGAGCAATATAACACTGAAAGTGTTTCCTAAATCGAACCAGTGGTTCCTGACATTAACGCGTACAACCAGACAAATAAAGTGTTAGCTACCCACTTCCGGTACCGCTCGTCATTCAAGACTCGAGATATTAGCGCTACATATTAGAGATACGCATTGATACTAGCGCCAAGCGCCAACATAGAGAGACACATTAACACTAACGCCATTTTATTAAAGATACATAAATGAGAATTATTATAATTATATAGATTTCAATGAGTCATTTCAATAGGAATTTCAAGTTCATTTATTACTTGCACAACATTAGTTTTATGATAATAATAGTAATTGCTTTGACTTCAATAGTTTGACCTATAAAGGGTTAGATGTCTCTACTCTACACACATACACATATTTCAGATACATAAATAACAATGATATAACAATGATTTTATATAGAATTGATGTACGTAAATAATATTAATTTGTTCATTAATTATTATCTTTGTGTTACTTAAAACATATAGCAGAATTATAAGAAAATGGTAATTGCTTTGAGTTATATAGTTCGTCTTATAAATTATATAGTTCGGCCTATAAAAGGCAAGATATCAGTCAGTGTTATCTACGCATTCCTTTGTGAATAGTACTGTAAGCCGTAACTCTGGGCAAATAAAGAGTGGAAGTAATTACTTAGTATTTATTGGCATCCCGACTGCATCGACTATGTCGTATACAACCTGATAACAAAAGCTTTATAATATTAGTACTACTCTTCTCTCGTACTTAACTCGAGTCATCATTTAAATTACAATAACTTTTAATAGAGTGGAACGATTTTAATCAAAAAAAGACTATGTTTTATGATTTACTTGGTGAGGTTTTAATGTGAATGAAATGAAACGCATATACATAATGAAACGCAGTGGTGCGTGTTCATACGAGCAAACAGACAGACAAAAAGACAAACATTTCTAAAGATGATTGACATGTATTTTATTTCTGATTTCTAGGCATCAATGCAGACATATTAGATTTACATTTCTATTATGTGAATAGATATAGAAGACGTATACTATTTATTTATTACATATATAATTACAATTTCCACTGAAGATGTACAAATTTGTCTTGAATATAATAATAATTAAAGCATAAAGTTTAATTATTCTTTTGTAACAATACTCTGACAGTAAAATTTAAATAATTATTCACAAAGGCAAATTATATTACGAATACATGAACATTATTACAAAGACGCGAGTACGATCAAAGCGTGATCATAATTGCGAAGCTTTTGTCGATTGTTTGTTACATTGCGTGTTGAATATATACGATATAATTCGTATTCAAAATGTAACCAATATTCGAACAAAAATTTAAGAGCAGTAATAAGTAGCGATGTATTGAATGTTAAAGAAGGAATACAAAAGACCACTTTTTTTTATTCTAGCACGGCAAAATGACTGCACTATGCCTAATGGTAAGCACAGTACAATCCAAAAACAATAGCGAACACCGAGTGACACACTATCCATCGCCGGTCGCCACTATCATACCGGCCTGCAAAAAGCTGGATATGTACAGGTTGATCCTGAAACGCGACGCGCAGAAGTGAATCACTATTTTTATATATATTTTGGGGTTTAAGGGGTGTCGCGTAACATCTTAAGACTTGAGACACCCAAGCCAACCTCACCTGCACGTGGTGCACCCTGCTGAATAACGAACGAGGCAATGGCGATAGCGGGGTGGTAGGGTTTTACAGCCCGACTGGGTCGCAACCACCATGCATATGGCGAAAAAGCCCGTCATAGTGCCTCGTTTCTGCGCATCGCGTTTCGGGATCAGCCTGTGCATATCCAGTACCGGGTGACTTTCGTCATTATGGCCTGCATGACAGCGGTGAACGGCAATGGATAATCTGTCTCTCGGTGGTTGCCGATGTTTTTGGATTGTACTATGCTTAACATGAGGCGTAGGGCAGTCACTATGTCGTGCTTCAATAAAAAAAATAAGAAATAAAAAAAAACTATTACGGGCTTTTTAGCCATATACATGGTGGTTGCGACCCAGTCAGGCTGTAAAACCCTACCACCCCGCTTTCGCCATTGCCTCGTTCGTTATTCAGTAGGGTGCACCAAGTGCAGGTGAGGTTGGCTTGGGTGTCTCAAGTCTTATGATGTTATTCGACACCCTTTACACCCCGTACACATAAAGTAACGAACATGCGAGTAGTCAATGTAAGCGGTTTCATAATTTTATGCAAGACCATATTTTACTGACATATATACAACTTTACTACGTTACTTCTCGGATTAGGTTTCCTATATTTTCCTCAACCGTCTTTTGTAGGTGGTAGAGCCACGCTGAAGCTATAAATGGTTTCAGCATGAATGGCTTGGCTCGTCCAAAGTAGAACCACTTTCTCAGAGAAAAAAGAAAGATTTAGTCACTATATCTGCGGTGTGGTCTCTTATCATTTTTTGTAAGTAATAGTGTTAGGTTTTATAACAAAGTTCCAAAACACATTACCAATTTGCCGGATCGTATGTTAAAGTACCATATCAAGCGAGTTATAATATATAAAAGGTGTTATAAGTCGAATCAATATGTTAACAATGGTGAAGTCTAGAAATGACGCCCCTCTCTGTACACCCACCAAAAAGTAATGTAATTATTTATGTTTGTAAAAATATATCATGAAAATACAAACCAGTTCGAGTTCCTTGCTGAGGTTGTTCTCGATGACTGGATCATTTCTCCAAACTGGTGGTTGCTTTGACGTTCATAAGCGCCTTCTCAGGACCGAAATTAAATAAAGTATTTTTGATTTTTATCACATTTTTTTCCTTAGCTCGATCGCGCGAAGCCGGGACGGATAGCTAGTTAACGTATAAAACTTTATTAAAATATTTAGACAAGTTAGAGTAAAGAAAAAATCATAATAAAACATACAATTACATTAATAGAAAGGCACAAAGAAATAACATCAAAGGAAACAATGAAACGCCTATAGCTTAACTGTCAGTATCATTATGAATTCCATTTAACTGTGATAAAATTATTTAAATTCTTTTCTGTGTATTCATATATTTATTCCATAAAACATAGTCATATATATATATAAACGGAGTTTGATAATTATATGCTCTTTCTTTATTTTATTATTGGCAACCGAACTTTTAGTACATAATTACTGTCATTGTCAGGTAGGTAATGATATCACATTTTTTTTTCACGAACTGGATACGCCATTGACCTAGCAAGGTCTTAACAGCTTCACCGGACTACTAAGGCGAGCGCTTAGGGCACTCAGTCGATTTTATTTGACAACTAGTTCAAGGGTGTACGGCACGTCGTGATAGGTGATATCACAAGTTTCTTGCGATCATTTCGATAAACTAATGAAACTGTAGCCGTCTTGTTAGAACTTTCCAGGGAGTTTTTCTGGTAAGTCGGGATCCATGCTCCATGGTGTTATTAAAGCTTATGGTGATCAGTTTAGTAGTTATTGCGTGAAAACGTAACAAGAAAACAAACTCTCTTTCGATAAGGATATACTTTATTTACGTGTAACTCTTAACCGTTTGTCAAATGAACACAGAGATAGCTTTAAGATTGCATGATTTTTTATATGAAACATCTATAGGTGGAGGGTAAACCTGATTATTGGCGTGGCGACGCAAAACACGAACATTGAACTATTATCGAAATACTCAAAAACATTTGCAACCCATAAGATTCAAAGTGTTTCTTGGGCCACGCGCTCTACTACAGTTACGCGGCACGCGCCGACAAGCTAGCATCCTTTGATAAATGCCGACAAAACACAAACATACCGCGCCTGCGCATATTTGAATTTTTGTATATTGTATTTAATAAAAATGAATATTTATGTAATAAAATAAATAAACAGTCATTATTTCATGGAAGAGATTTGTAGTGCTTTATCTTTTCACTATGCCATAGCAAAATTTCAAATTTTTTGCAGGTAGAAAAGTATATTACATTATACAAATATACATCACGAGACTTGAGAGTGGACCTAAACTTTGTACCTATGTAGATATGATTTTCGGTTGGCACCGACTTCCAATATATCTCTAGGTAGCGCAAATAATCATATATTTTATTTAATTTGGTTAATTTAATAATATATTTATTTTTCACTTTTCAGTGCTTTATACATTTTTGATATCGAAGTCGGTTTAATTTTTTTTGTAAAATTTTTTTTATCTCCCTTATTGTTACTTTTAATAGACTTTATTTATGTATTTATTTAAAAAAAATATTTACTTATAATTAAATAATTTAGTTTTCGATATTTTAAAATAATTTTACGACTTTTGAGCGCGAAATGGTTAACTTAGACTAACATTTTTGCCGGGAAATTTGAGGCCTGGCTTCGCGTTTTCAAACCAGCATCGTTTTTGCAGGCGGCAGTACGCTGACGCCAGATTTCTTTTCATATTTTTTTAACGTTTCGAACTTTTTAAACACTCTTATCTCTATATTTTCCTTTAAAAAAATATTAACAAAATCCGGAGAGTACTTGTAGAGTAAAATAGAAACAAAGATCTATCCATCCTCACAAACTTTCCCGTTGACAGTTATATTAAATACAATTTTGCGGCGCGGAGATGGACATTGGAAATAATTGTTAATCCGGGTGTAATTAATATTAGTCAACAATAAATATTTTATTTGATTAAACTGACGATGAAGGTGACAATTCCAATTTATAAGTTTAAATTTTTTATGACTTCCTGGACTCGAATTCATGCTGAGTATATCGAAGTATATAAAGATCCAGTGTCATGATTTTCCACGATAAACTCAGAAACTACTCAATAACTCACAGTTTTACGGTAAACAATATTGGGCACGAGCTAAAAAGTTCGCAAAATGAAGCTGTGGAACATTATTCCGGCCAGTGTGTTCCCTCCTTCCTATAATATGGGGTCCTTCAAGGGTAACGTGAAGAGACATTTATACAAGCCGACATGACAGCGGTGATCGACGTGGGATAGCGTATCTCTCAGCAGTCGCCATTGTTTTTGGATTGCACTGTGCTTACCATCAGGCATAGCGCAGTCAATCTGCCGCATTACTATAAAAAAAAAGAAGAAAAAACCGATCTTCATAACATACAAAGTAACTGTTATAGACATATCATAGATGGCGCCACATTTGTAATTTTGAATATAGTATATTATAGTTTTAATTCAGCATGTAATAACTGAACCACAGCAACGCGTGGCCGTTGTAGCTAGTTATGTTATAAACAAAATTACAATCACCGGTTAAGCAAACTGTTTTTTTTTAGATTAATAATTGAGTCAATTGATTTCTCTGGATATAATAGTACTCTATCAGTTAGAGATTTATCCACAACAACCCATCAATATGTTGTAAATTATATCGATAAGTTACGATTATCCAAATGATTTTTTTTAAATTCCCTTTCATTCTTATCTTTATCCCCAACAGCATCGGGATACGCAAGAGACCTTGGCCGTTCTGGACCGTCTTGACTTGGATACGGAGAAGCCTACTGATGAAGAGGTGGCTCGGAAGTTTGGCTTCGAGGACGACTATCTGAAGGGCACCGTGTCTTGGTGGCAACAATTGAAACCTCAGATGTGGTCTCTTTTCGACGAACCTTACAGTTCTAATGCTGCCAAGGTCTGTTGTACTTAACATTTCTTTTTTTGTTCTACTTAATTTTAGCAATTAATACTTTTAATCTCTTCAAAACTCCAGGTAATGGAATATGTAAAAGAAATGGTAAATTACCAATTTATTATGATTTGTATTCGACTGAATCGTTATCACTATGTATCAAGTATTACAGCCGTAATAGAGACAAGGTTAGGCATATTCCGCTCCGAGATCAGTATGTCCAGGATTCAAAATGATAGCACGACTGTATCCGACCGATTACTACTACCAGGAGCACAGTGATAAATTTTCTTTTCGTTTATCATATGTTGGGTTCAGCCATTATATATTCAGCTGCTGAGAGGCTTGCAGGCTGGCATGAAAGCGGCAATTGGAGATAGATATATATTACTTTTTGGTGCCTTTAGTACCTACATGCTGTAGTTTTAAATCACACTGTAAATATAATAATAACTTCGTATTTAGTTAGGAAAAAGTCTTCAACCTCAAGACACAACGTAAACAATGTAAACCAACTCCTAAAATCAATAATAACAAAAAATGCACCTTTTTATACTGATGCCGAATATAATACATAAAACAAAAAAGCAAAACTAGATGCACCCCTTTCTTCCGACGGCAGGAGAATTTCATAAACAGCTAGTTATAATAAAAAGGATATCATAAAACACTAACTCACTGTACAAACACAAAGATGAAATCTAATAATTACAGTAAAGCGACTGAAGAAAACAACTTTCAACAAGTAAACAAGCTAAATAAATACAATTCTCTTTAATTTGTCCTAAGCAAATGACAATTTTCATAATTCGCTTTGCTTTTCGCGAACGTTTGGCTTTAAATTATATTTTACTTTCACGTCTTTGAGAATTTTAAATACATCTAATATAACTTTGTTCTTTTGATATCATTATATTATTCCTTGCCACCCTATGTATATTAGGCACTTACTTTTGCGTCTGAAAATGTTCTACTTTTTTACAGATAATCGGTGTGATATCAGTGTTCTTCATCTGCGTGTCCATTATATCGTTTTGCCTAAAAACTCATCCTGACATGAGAGTTCCGGTAATAAGAAACTATACAGTGACGACGGCTAACCAAACCCAAAGTTGGGCTTTAGACAAAGTGCAAACAAACGCTCACATTGCGTTCTTTTACATAGAATGCGTTTGCAATGCGTGGTTCACTCTAGAGATAGTCGTCAGGTTCATATCGTCCCCGAATAAATGTGAATTCATCAAATCCTCTGTAAACATCATTGACTATATCGCCACCATGAGTTTTTACATCGATTTAATATTACAAAAGTATGCTTCTCATGTCGAGAACGCGGATATATTGGAGTTCTTCTCGATTATTAGGATTATGAGACTATTTAAATTGACAAGACATTCGTCCGGTTTGAAAATATTGATCCAAACCTTCAGAGCGTCGGCTAAGGAGTTGACCTTATTAGTATTCTTTCTAGTTCTCGGAATAGTGATATTTGCGAGTT
This sequence comes from Antheraea mylitta, assembly GCA_014332785.1. Taxonomy (NCBI): domain Eukaryota; kingdom Metazoa; phylum Arthropoda; class Insecta; order Lepidoptera; family Saturniidae; genus Antheraea; species Antheraea mylitta. Next base: position 1,479,654 of record JACEII010000071.1, on the reverse strand, counting down.
TGGTATATTACGCGGAGAGGATACAGACGAATCCTCATAACGATTTTAATAGTATACCATTGGGTTTGTGGTGGGCGTTGGTGACGATGACCACTGTTGGGTACGGTGACATGGCACCGAAGACCTACGTCGGAATGTTTGTTGGTGCACTCTGCGCTTTGGCTGGTGTAAGTATCTTTATTGCATTATGTGTGAACTTGGTGGTTACTATAAATGACAATAATATCAAAATATCCTTAGTTCCTTCTTTTAAAGCATCAGTACTTCTATTGCTTAAGATCTGAAGCCTCACTAGTTGAAATAATCGATGTATCCCTAACAGGAATTTTAAGACATATTTCCGCTATGCCTCGCAAAAAAATTATGGGAATTATGTATCTTAAACATGTCAATATTTTATTACACTAGTATTATAACTTGATGATTTAAAGTTAATCACCTCAATAGCTCCATGAAAAAATAAGTAAAGTACTGATTTTAAAAATATTGCAAGCAATATACACGAACTTCTTTAGAAGTCATTTCGACTTTAAATATTACCTTTGTAACAAGATTTTTTATTTATTTTACCTTTGTTACTCAAAATTAAGTAAGATACTAAACTTTTGAAAGTTTGACATTTACCTACACAAACTTTTGTAGGTGGGAAATATCTATGACCCAAATTTTTTTCACCTCTCCCTTGACATTAAGTTGAGGGTGGTATATTTGTATGTACAGATATAGTGAAAAGTATAACAGTTTACTTCGATTGCATTGTAATTTCAGCTAGTGTATCTTCAGAGACCTTTGTAACGCCTTCTAAAGTAGTATTCCTTAATCATTATTTTATTTTATTTTAAGGTAAAAGGTGACAGCTAATACAGCTAATAAAACAGCAGTTACAGCTAATAAATATACAGATATAGCAGAAATAACATCTTATCATTATAACAGCAGCAATTGTTCTATTTATATATTATACAGCGTGTAATAATTAAAAACTTAATCATATCATTGATTTTCCACAATTTTTAATACAAAGTAACGAATATGTAATCCAATCCCTGTTTTAAAACGTACAGGTACTAACGATAGCTCTACCAGTGCCGGTCATAGTATCCAACTTCGCGATGTATTACTCGCATACACAAGCAAGAGCCAAACTTCCAAAGAAGAGGCGGAGAGTTATCAACGTAGAACCGACGAGACCTCCCATGCGTAAGTTATAAGAAGTATTGAACATATATATAGTAGTTATATCTATACCTCTACATATAACAAGAATGTAAATCTAACGTGTATTGGTATAAGTAATATAATATATTTCAATCAGTTTTAGATATTTCTGACTTTCTGTCTATTTGTTTGAGTGAACACGCATCACTGATAAAGTACTTCATTCACGATGAAACCTTACCAAGAAAATCGTAAAACATATTCTCGAGTAACATTTAGACTTAGTTTTATTAAAATTAGTTCACTCTATCAAATGTTATTGTAATTTTAATGACGACGCCACTTACGTACGAAATAAAAGTAGATAAGTAGATGGACTTCATATATTGAGATGATAAACTTATTAGTGACTGTTTTTCACATTAGGTGTCACGTGGAGAGGAAGTGGTAGGCACAGCCAGTATACTATAATGTTAGAAACTGTTTCTTCAAACACACTAGTATTAGGAAATACTATTTCAATTGTAAAAATTATTTTATCATTTTATAACATATTTAGTAAGGAAGGCTATAAGCTATCTCATATCATACTAAGACCCTTAGGACCAAAACAAGTCAGATTTAGTTTAACATTAAAATCACTTGGGATTAACTTTTTAGGACTATGATAATTCATCGAAACTCGTTTTAATATCTTATCATGTTTGCTGATAGAGATAAGATCAAAGCACTGGACTAGACACTGTACAAAAAATAAAACTCAGTTAATATGAAGGATATGAAGATATGGTTAAATTTGCCTTTATGTCATAGTAGACAACATTTGTCGTTAAGTAATAATTACATTACATAAACACAAGTATATTGAAGCATTAATGTATACAGCTATTGAAGATGACTAAAACATTAAATCTTGTAAACCTCTTATTGTACCAAAAACATTCATAGAGATCACCGACAAATTAAACGTATCAAAGGTTTTAAGTGAATTCTAATTCCAAACATAAAGTATATTTACTAACTTGAATAACAACTGACGTATAAATTTACAAGGATATTCTTATTTTTCTTGAGAAGATGTTACTAAAACTTCAAGAAAATCTCAGTAACTTGAAGAATAATTCTCGAAGGTATAATATATTTTTGAAGAAAGTTTAATGTACTTTTTGAAGTTCAAGTTGAGGAGACTTCAAAAATGATAACTGGTGATACAACAAAATACCGCTGCTACGATGTGAAAAAAATTTAAGATATATTTACACAGGACTGTAATCTGGTAAACTTTCTATTCCTTGAAATTCAACCTACCAAATTAGTGAAAACACATAGAAACTTCGACGTGAGATGTTTATATTCTGTCTTTTATCCAACATTGCAATGTCACTTAATAGAATCATAAACAATAGTTGTTATAGGTTTAAAATAAAAGACGATAAAAACATTCAAGTTTCTTACCATGTTTTCCGCTCACAAGTGTCATTTAGAAACTTAAATTGAATGAAATCTTTTGCGGTATCTTGTGCGGTATAAGTAGATGAGAAATAAAATAGTACCACGATGTATGGATTCTGACTTGCCACAAGACCTTCCTTGACAGTTTTTTTTTATATCATAAGTTGCAAACGAACAGGCGGGTCACTTGATGTAAAGTGATCACCGCCGTCCATAGACACTAGGGGAGTTGGAATTGCGTTGCTAGCTTGTGTATAGGGAAAAGGGAGAACGGGACAAGGAGAGGAGTGGGTTGAGGAGGTGGCCGGCTGCCATTTTGATAATTTATTGAAACGAATGCAAGAAACTTGCAAACTTACCTACTCGATAACGAATGTAGATTGGTTACAAAAAATATATAAAGAACTAAAATTGAATGAATTATTTTTGATTTTCAAATTGCATCTTACATATTATTTTAATCAGGTACTACTGGAGTAACGGGAGCTCCTACAGGGCCTTTAGCTGCCGGTATGGGAGCTCAAGTAGTCAACCGTAGAATGAACGCTATAAAAACGAATCATCCGAAAGACATGATTGGACCTAATATGGGTAAGATTTATGACATTCACTAAATTGAAGATTTTATGATTGTGGATAAAACTGAAGATCATACGAATGTATTATATAGTTAATTTGCTGGGTAACGATATTTGAACGGCAGTACAAATTATAATACATATATATATATATATATATTTATTTGGAAATAAATGTTTTAAAATAAGTTTTAATTATAAAAGTAATTTGCAATAACGTTAAGATCTATATAAAGGAATATAAACAAATTTACCCTATTCTGATCTTCTTGATTTTGTCCCATATTTTTAATTATATGTTTTTCTTCGACAGGATTTACCGTATAGTGAAAGATTAATACATGTATTATATCAATAATGTGTAAATTATTATAATTGAAGACTAATTTGTTCCGCTTTGAGATAGATCTTAAAAACTGTATTACTACTGTTGAAATGAAACGGTTAAAAATTTATTCATCAAATTTTTCAAGATGAGCAATTAACAAACATCATAAAGTTATTACATACAATCTTCCCAAAAATAGATAGAATATCAAATTAGTCTTTAAATTATAAACCACTGTAGTTATAAGCACAATAAATGTATGATACCACTGAATAAGTAGTTATAAATAAAATTATATTGGAAAAAAAAACAAACCGGACATAAATTGGCAGCCATCACAAAATCATTTTCACTCAAGAATCATGTAAACAAATTGATATAAACTACTAACAAAACACACACAGGAAGTCATCATGCATTTTATTTTGAAGTCATTAGAAAGGACATTTAAGCAGAAAGCGCGTTTATTTATTAAGCGATTCATGAATTCGCCCAGAAAAGTGTTATAGAAGTTTACAATCTTGCTCCCAATTAGGGATGGCCATTCTTCGTAAAAACAAAAAACCATTTTAAAATCGATTCGAATCGTGGTCTGCGGATTAAAAAAATTGAGGTACAGAAGGTCGATTATCCATAAATAGATTTCTGACTTGTTTTTTTCTTTTTGATGAGCTTTTTTATAATTTATAAAATATGTTAGGGTTTTATTTTTATTTAAACAAAGAAAGTCAATTCAGGATATTATAGTATCAGAGATTTAATATTAATTGAGATAATCGATTTTTCATTATTTAAAATTCGATAAATCATATAACCGATCGCCATTCCTACTCCCAACGTTATCGTGGAAGTATTAAGCTTGCTATAAATGTCCTTTAAAACAATAACGTAAGGTACTCACAATACTAACCGTAGCGCAATATAATCCTCCACAGATGGTGATCGTAGCGAGCTTGAAGCTATGATCCAAACAACACCAAACAACTGCAAAAGAAAAAATTTAAACATGCTTTAGAAAGCAACACAAACGGCGCCGTTGGGTCTACGAACGGGCTTTCTATATAGCCTGCACACGTGGACTTAGCTTACAGGAATGCTACATTCTTTCTAGTCATCACTAATATCGTCATCATTAAAGCACAAGGCAATGTCTTCAAGCACTCAAGATGTCACCAATTAGGTCCCCATAGCTTCTTCGGTGGGATTAAGGTTCGGGATGTTATTGACGATTTATGTGCCCCCGAACTTAGCTGCTTTGTCGCTTGATTCTTATTGGTGTCGTTGTAGAATTTAGCGTGAATCGTTTTTGTTTTTATTTGTTTCATGTATCTGTAATGTACGGAATTGTCCTAGATTCGTCTTTTGTAAAAATATGGGCATGTCTAGTTTTTTTTTAAAGATGAATGTACAAAAATCTTTTCCAGGCAATCACCATATACCAGATAAAAATCAAAACAATACAACTACAATCGAAGTGTCAAATACACAAACGAACATTACGGTATATCGTTATTTAGCTGTACACTAACAAACAATAATATATTTGGACTCTATGTTCTTTTTCTTATAATTTTTATAAACTAAATTTCAGTTAAAGTGTTGTAGATTGATTACTGAATGCCACATCTGTTTACTCTTCCTTGCCGTTTATGTTCTTTTATTCGTGTATCTTATAATTTACTTATATTATTTTTTGTATTCTCCTTGTTTCTCTTTTGCTTCAAATTACCGCTGCTTAGCTAATCTTGAACGTAACTTTTTGATGAGAATTACAATAATTTTCAGTACACACAACTACAGCAGCGATAACAATTTATATATCTTCTAATTTGAAACCTTTAATAAATGTGACGTCTGCATGTTTAACAATGTATTTTATAACCATATTAATAATGATAGAAGGAGCTATATTTGATAGTGTAATAATAAGTTTTATTTTACCCCTAATAGTTGCAACTTTAATGCCTGGCATGGATCTCTCGGTTACTACTCGACTAACGCCGAGTCCCCGTGACGTCTCCCCAGCACTCGCCATAGCTCTCCCAATGATGAAGTCTGTCAATCTTGTACCAGTCCAATGCTTCGACAATATTGCTTTCCATAGCGACAGGTCCGGAGAAAAGCTAAGTGATAATGATAGTAAGTCATCTAGTCGTCAGGAATCAGTTGAAAGCGATAGTACAGTACGAGCTAATAATTATAAAAACGAGAGATATATGGAGAAGATTGAAGAGAAAACAGACGCAAGAACACCTTTATTGAGGGATCATAAAATAGAATCTCTTGACGAAACAAAATCGAGAGATGCTAAAATCGAAAAGAGAAAATCATCTGCTTCTACATAGCGTTATATTATATGTAAATGAAGACCAATACTTCTACGATGGACTTATCAATATTAACTAAATGATACTCTTTCTTCCTTCCTCTGTGTTTACTCTTATAAATATATCAATCAATCAATATTGCGTATATATATTATAAATGTGCTATCCTTAAATATCAAAATTAATAAGGAAATTGGAGATTTCAATTACCACTGACGATTATACAGTTGGTAGTTAGGTATAGTATACTTCATTGATCGCATGGAAAATTTAAAAAAAATTGCAAAGATTAATCTAACACACATAATGTTATTCGGAAGTTCTAATATAGGTGTAACAAACTGTTTAGAAGCTCTCGTCATGGTGTTTATAGACTCTCATGAGAACGTCCTTTTCCTATACTAGTTTAATTACAATAAAATAGGTAAATTATACTCAATTTGTAATGGCAGTTTAAATAGAACAAATATAATAGTATTACGTTAGCATGTGCGGTTGTTAAATCTCTCTTCTCCTTGCCAATCATAACTTAAAATTTTCTAATAAGAGTATTGAAGGCCGTGATAGATTAAGAGAAGTGTTAAAGCACTTAATAAACATATTTTACAAACACTTATTTAATATTGTAGTATTAGTCTATCACGTTATTAGATTAAGGATCTTGAACCATCATTATAATTTCTTTTGTAGTGTCAATTCCCCTAAATTCTAACACACGCATACATCGTTACCATTGTCATGATAGCACGACGATTAATGTTTCTTGAATCGTAATAAACGATTATATTTTGTCATTGTCCGTATGTTAAATTTATAGATGAAGTTTTATAATATCTTGAGGAAATCTTGGCAATCCTTTGAATAAACATATAACTCACATCCATGTTCTTCAATATTTATGGTATAGCAAATGAAATCATCAAGATTAAAATCAACCATAGTTCAATTAACACTCCATTTAAATATATTTAAACGACTGTGTAATTAAGGGAAATATTTAAGCAAGATGGATGAAGACATAAGCAAATATATTATTAAACGCAACATTGATTACATAATTCTACCGAATGATTTTCTGAATATGTTGTTTCTTATGTTTTCATGCAACTATTCTTTAACCTCTCATCCGGTAGTTCAGTGAAGCTATTAAGGCCTTCCTAGGCTAATAGCGTAGTCAGTTCGAAAAACCTCTCTCCTTTAAATAGATATTACATAAGAAATGTTATAATGGTGGTTTGGAGCTAGTATAATCTTTTTAATAATCAATATAATTATTGTTAAACATTAGACTATAATGAGTCCATTAGACAATGTTTAAAAGCGTGTTTAGTTTTTAGCCTGTTTTAAATGATCTGAGAGACTTTTTACATGTTAATAATAAAAATATAATTATTAAGAGTAAATATTAATTTTCAATATAGTTCTTAGCGTTAGCATCTTATTCATTTATTACTATATAATATAGAAATGGCCGCTTAGATGTTTGCCACATAATGACAGAATGTACACGTAAACAAGTCCCAAGACTAGTGCTAGAAAATAAACTGAATTACTTTTTACATCCGTAGGCTTATAGCATACTAATAGCATAAGCTATTAGTTTAGGTAATGCCATCCTTGCCTTTTTGACATCCGAGGAAGCACGAATGCTTTACAGGTTGATTATGTCTGAGATTAAAAATCCGTAAAATTTGTTATTATTGATCATACACATATTTTATTTTGTTGGTAATCACTGGGATAACATGGTCAATTTTTGACCAAGCCCCAATTAAAAATAAAGAGAAATAAAAGAAATGTCCAGTTGAATATCAACTTTAATATCTTTAGATCCTATTCATTAGCTTAAATATGATTGCTTGCATTTCTAACTACGGTGAATATTCATGTCTACGCTTCAGTTTTATAGTCTATGTTTATTATCTCTAGCAAAGAGACTTGTAGAAAGCCTTTCATAGACAATGCATACGATAACATTTAGGAACTAAACCCTTGGTTTAAACCATAAATAGAAACTACAGCAGATAATACATTATTTAGAACAAGTGCAAACTAAACACTCTTTTTAACAATTTAAGTTAAGGATGGAGTCTATTCTGATAGATATTATAAATCAATTGCCAAAACAAAAATCAGAACAGTTTGGATCGACTTATTCGACTTAGTATTAAATCAAATCGATCAGTATCCGTTCCTTATTTCGTATCAGTATCTTGTTGAGAAATTAGTTGAGACAATATTTGATGTTAAATTTACTGACTTATACTATATTCTCATTGCGTTTCTATTAGCGTAATACGTAAGATTTCTAATTAATTTTATATTTCTTATTTTAGCAAAAGTTTGTGTTGTTCTGTTTTTGCGCAAGTATCATTTGCAATTTCTGTCAGAATGTCTCCATTACCTTGTATATAGGAGTTGCATATGCTAGGTTTAATAGTTTTATATATCGACAATTGTAAAAGTACGATAATATTTCATAGTTCTGTGAATAATCACTAGATACACATATCATCAGCACCTTTCTTCATTCTTGGTGTCGTTTACTTGTTAATGTACATAGGTTTATAACAATTTTATGAACACTAGTGTAAGGGTATTTACATTTAGAAAAATATTATCGTTCTTTTTCGTTTTGTATAGTTTTATCCCATTTGAATTAATGTAGCATTGATCTATAACGAAGTTACAACGTTTTAGCTTGAGTGAATTTGTTTTTATTATGTTTTATTGTATCATTGTTATAGATTGCATAAAATTAATCTCATTGGTAAAACAAATTGCAAAAATGTTACAAGCCCATAAAAGATATTAAATTGTATGTCTAAATTAAGGGACCTTAATATTTTATAAATGTATCTATTATTTGCGTTATTATTTTAGCAATAAAACTAATGTACGTGTTACATGAAATATGCATAAAATGCAAAAGTCGTTTACATAATGTATAAGTTACATTTAGATTTATATCAATTTATATTTCATGAATATATCATAATAGTATAATTAAACGATCATTTTTATAGTCATTTACTTTATCTCATGTGACTTGTGAATTATTTTAAGTTAGGTGCTGTAATGAAATCAGGCGTTGTTTTGAAATCTTCTTAGAGTTTCAATTAAAACAATGATAACCAATTACTTTCACCTAACGCATTAGTCGAGTGACCTTTTTGAAGAAAAAATAATAGAGCAATACATGTTGGACTATTCTCTGGTCTACGCTGGCTAACTGGCAATTTCTAAATGAATATGTATCAACTAACTGCTATAGATATTTCAGCAGCCCCACATAAGAATCATTGTTATCCAGATTTAAGTCATCTTTGGATACATGACACGTGTATATGGGACAATAGTCCAATAATCTGAGCCAGAAACAAAATAACATCAAATAAACAGTCACGATAATATATTCATCATAATTTTGTGTTTAGAAACATAAATATAATGTAGTGGTACTCTACACTTTTTGCCTGAATCAGTAGTATCATTATGTAATGATATATATACATTTTAATGACTCCTGTTCTAGAGATTTTTTACAATATTATATCTATGGAGTCTGAGAAGTAATAAAAAATAGTGCGTATACCAGTGTATACACGTGAAGGAAGTGAAACTTCTTTCGGTTATATGTATTATGTCTATTATAGTCTACACTATAACCTATACTAATATTATAAAACTGAACAGTTTATTTGTTTGAACGCGCTATTCTCAGGAACTACTGTTCCGGTTTAAAAAAATATTTGTGTTATTTACCGAAGAAGGCTATAGGCTATATATTATCACACTAAGATCAATAGGAGCCGAGCACCAATGAAGAATGTTTCAAAATAGGTATTTTTCCTCTTGAGAGATTCCACTTAGTGTTAGCCCAAAGTAAATATTCCATGCGGACGAAGTCGCGCGCAGAAGCTATATACGAACTATATATTATACGAAGTTCCGTAGTATAGGTATTTAACTATACCTTTACTCATTTTGGTATACTGCTAGACCCAGACAGCCACTTATACATACTTGCGTATACACACAAATACATCCCTACCTAACGCGTAACGCAAATTTATCCCTACCGTGCCATAAGAACTTTCACTTCAGAAAAGAATCTCATTTTACTTCGCCGAATGTTTAGCGGACAAAATGGCCTAAACTATAAACATATTTACATCTGTAGCGAGGTCCGTAAGTCAGTTTCGAAATAATTTATGACAGCCCTCGTGGACCGTTGCTTTTCTGGGCATATATCATCTCTCTACTTAACTTACTTATAAATAACTTAACCAGAGATATAAGTCACAGTACCATTTCTATCTGCGAATACTATAGACTTATGAAGTATATATTTTACTGAACATTTTTTATTATAATTGGTATTTTAACAATATCATAATACTGTACTAATGACACGCCTTGGCTTGGAATGTGTGTTTTATAAGGCGTCATAAGTGTGCCAATGAATCTAGGTATAGATTCATTCTGTCATTTATAGAAACTGAATAAGTAAATTTTTCTTACGAGAAGTAATTTGTTACTTTTTGATAATATATAAAATATACAAATGAATACTGTGAGTTATTCTTAAGAAATACACACACCATTGTTGACTTTCCTGCAGATAATGTTAAATGTACCTTTTCTTTTATATAAACATCACATCCGCATATTAAATATATAAACCTTCGTAAATAAATTGCCTCGGGCCAAGTCGAATTATCTTTCTTCGCAGTCTAACCTAACCTAAATAAACCGAGACGAAACTGTTTTGTTTTAATTTAAAAATCATCAAGTTAGTAACACATAACCTCAAAACTATGATCACGATTCTCGATTCTCAGTAACTATGACTTTATGCGGGGAGGAGAAATCACCTCTTTCGCCCGATATTCCCTCAACTTTTATATCAAGATGCGAATTGAAAATGCAGAACCTCAAAACACTGCTTGCTATTTTATTTTGGTTCGGTGTTAACTTAGACTGCGAAAAAAAATATGGCGAGCAGGCCCCGGTAGCGTTCGACGTGCGCGGTTAATTTAATACACAAGTACCAATTAAGTATTTGAATAATAGTGAAAACTATACCAAAATCCATTACATAATTTAGAAGATTTAAAGGAACTCACAGAGAGACACGAAAAACGACATTGTGGTATATCATTTACATATTTACATTGACGCATTAGATAATTTTTGGTTTCAATCCATTTGACATACTTGATATATTTCAGTGTTGACAGTAAATAAAATCTCATTAAGCTTTAATATGGTAAAATTTGTCCCCAATAAAATGAGATAGTAAAACACTAATTACATCCCAATATCAACACCTAAGGATTTCAGTACAGTATATTTAACCTTTAATATATTTAGATAAATTAATAAATAATATAATTTTATATCATAGTTTGTCATTTTATAGTCATTTAATTTGCTACTTTAAGCTGTACATAAAAAAATGGAAGTGAATATAGCGGACCACAAACGAAAATTTTGTAACTAATAATTATTTAGCCTAATTGATTATGTATGTGTCTATTATAATAATTGTCACTTTAAGATATCAAATGATAAAAAAACATAATTTTTAGCTATAATACTATATCTATAATAACTAAATACCCTTAAAACATTTTATAATAAGTCAACGATTGAATTAGTTTTAGTTTTCTTTTTTTTTGTTACGTAAAAATACACTATTACCGTTTCCTCTGCCATGCAAAAAAAAAAAAACAATTTGACGTCTCCTGTCACTTACGTATTATGTCAAAATATTTATAGGACAAATTCATTCGTATTATAACTAACTAAAGTCCATAATAAAAGAACAATTACACAAATTAATTTAATAAAGAATTAAATAAAAACAATCAATTTGAAACGTAAACATAATCCTATCAGTTAAATTAGGGAGTAATATTTTTTTCGGTTATCTTAATATATGTTATTTTAAGTTTATTTTACTAATTAAATTATTAGATTTTTAACCTCAGTTTAATTATAATGTGTAAGTGTGTCTTATAAAAGCTGAACTTATATTCAATTAATTATTTCTACTTTTTGAAAGTTGGCTTCTGTGAGACATATTAATTATTACCATTCAAAATAATATCTCTTACTGAATCCATTGTATCTTTGGTTATACTTAGCTTGTTCTTAGATACATTATACGGACTTTTATAGATTACATATAGTCCTTCGTCAACCTTTTTGGCCTCTCAGAATATAACCGTAAGTACGGGCTTGCGAGTATAACAGTCAAAGCTTAATACAAAAAAAAAACTTGAGAGGTGTCAAGGGACACCCGGATGGAACGAAGTTCCTTTCGATTAATTAGTGAAGGAATTGTAATAAAATTTTATTTTTTTTAAGTTATAATAAATTTTTTTATTATTAACAAATATATTGTTATATAAACTTAATCAGTAGGCTCAATTTTCGTAATAATTGGCTTGTGGTAACTGAAGTAGGAAACATATGTTTGGGATCATTATTATTATTATTTTTTATTATTTACAAAAAACCTGTATACACTCAACAAAAATAATCGTCGCGACACCACAATGTTCAATGCGAAATAGAAATGAAAATATCTGGCTTGCTTTCTATAAGAGAGAGAGAGACAGAGAGAGAGACAGACAGAGAAACATGCGACGTCGCACAGCTTACAATAGCTTACTATAGCAAAAAGTGTCGTGATAACTTTTCGTAAGAATTTTTTCCGTCTAGCCCCCTTTCACAACGCGCGATAAGGAACTTCGTTCCAACAAATTTAAAATGTTAGTATGTGAGTTTAACATTTATTTATCCTTAAGTTGTCCCAATGTTATACGTATAATATAGTTTACCTACGTATTTATACCAACATTTTTGTTCTGTACTTCTATATTCAGAGTGGTCAAAAAGTTTGGCGTGGATACCTGTTGAACTGCCAGCTCTGTTTAGTGTGTCGTATCTGTATAATTAATATTAATTAAATATATTAAGTATACGCAATCATTATCATAGTTCATAAGGCTTACACAGTGAGTAAACAGGGCTTGTATATTATATATAGCGTTCTATAATATACATATATATACAATTTGGAACAATACGACAAAAAAAAAAGCTATTTGAATAAATATTGTTCAATAAACACGTGAAATTACGAGTTGTGTCTCATTTTATAGCCTTACTGCAATGTCACCTCGATTTATTAAGTGGAACTTTATAGAAGCTAAATATTAATTAATACGTGAATAAAAAACATTGTACCCATTTTTAAGCACATTCCGTTGGAGGTGTTTGAAATTTGGCATAGTTAAGCTTCATATGAACAGGGAGCGGAGAAAGATAAAAATGTAGGTTACCACCATAACACACAATATGTCGTCATATTATAAAACAAAGTCAACTACCACGTGTCTCTGTCTTTTCGGGATAAATTTAAAAACTACTGAACGGATTTTTATGCGGCTTTCACTGGTAGATAAAGTGATTTATGAGAAAGGTTTAGGTCTATAATTTGTCAATGTTTTTTTTTTACATTTTCAGGGCGGGACAAAGTCCGCAGGGCCGCTAGTATACAGTAAATTGAATAAGATGTTTTTTTGTTTACTTTACTGTATCAAAATCATTAAAGTGAAACATATGTTACTCTGAATTTTTGGCGGGATCCTAATCTGTCATGTAGTGGATTTTTTTTTTTCGAACTGACTACGTTATTGGCCTTACTAGGCCTTCACAGCTTCACCGGACTACTAAGGCGAGCGCTTAAAGCACTCAGATTTTGTTTCAGTAACATGCTCAAGGGTGCACGGTACACCTCGGCTTGGGCTGTTACCGGAAATAACCCGATCTGACTTAGCTAAACTATGCTAAGCTATACATGTGTTCATTTTTGAATCATACAATTAAAATTGCATGATTCAAAAACACAACATGTAAATCGGAAAGAGTGGATTTTATATTTTATTGAAAGTCTTATGTAATTCGATTCTATATTTGTAATATTGTACATGCGGTAAAGTACATATAGGTGTCTGGGATTGTCAATGATGTGAAAAGATAGCTTTTGCAATGACCCAAAATAAGAAAGATATAAGGTAGGATCACCACCCCATTATTTTTTTCGAAATGACTACGCTATTGACCTAGCAAGGTCTTAACAGCTTCATCGGACTACTAAGGCGAGCGCTTGCGGCACTCAGACGATTTTATTTGAGCAACTGGTTCAAGGGTGCACGGCACACCTCGGCCTGGGCCGTTGCCTGATACATGCGATTCGCGACCTATCTGAGCTGACCTAAGCTAACTATTCATACATATATGAGTTATTGGAG